>PVIA01003429.1:0-169444 GCA_004024845.1 Tonatia bakeri | reverse complement strand
TATGTTTAATGAGTAAAGCTGGAAGAGAAACTGGAAGTCAAAATATAGGCATCCTTCCTAGTCCTGCCTTTGCCAGTAGCTTGTGGTGTGACCTCAGGCAGGTCAGTTCACATCCCCGGAGGCCATGTCCTTGGTTTCTTACTTGTCACAGGTGGGACTGATTTAGAAACCATCCAAAGCCGTGTGGCAGTGACCAGGCTTCCTGGGTGTGCAGAAAACTCTGACTTCCCACATGCTCTACAGTTAGGCAGGACCAGGTGGCCCACTGTGAAGACTTGAGAGGAAGTCATATGAAGCACTCTCCAGCCAAGCATGAAGGTCAGATTTCCAGTCACATTTTTCTCCTCTAGGGGTGCTATGCATTGAATGCATCCCTCAAAAATTCCTATGTTGAAGTCCTAAACTCCAGTACCTCGAAATGTGACCTTATTTGGAAATAGGGTTGTTGTGTATGTCATTAGTTAAGTTAGGATGAGGTCAGATTGGTGTAGAGTGAGCTCCTAATCCAATATGACTGGCATTGTTACCAAGAGGATGAATTTGGACACAGATGTGTGCACAGGGAGAACAGTACCATGTGAAGCTGGAGTGATGCTGCCACCAGCCAAGGAGCTACCAGGAGCTCGGAGAGGGAACACACCCTTCCTTAGAGCCCCCAGAGAGAGCACAACCCTACTCAGGCCCTAATCTTGGACATCTAGCCTCTAGCACTGTGATACAACAACTTTTTGTTGATCAAGCCATCCAGTCTGTGGGCCTTTGTTGCAGCTGTCCTAGGAAACAATACAGGGGTAGAGGAACTTTGGCCAGGATCACACAACCCATCTGCAGGATGGCCCAGTCCTCTTTGGCTCTCCCAGCTCACTGGGCAGGACAGATTCAACAAGTTCCTGCACAGCAGAGCCCTTATACTGCCCTGTTCTGGGAAGTGTATCTGATCTGAGGCTGACCTAAAGCAACCTTTCCTCTGGGCAGTGACAGCTGTGCACCCCAGCTATGGGCCTGGTGGGAGAGGACAATAGGACCCAGTGTTCCCTGTGTAGCCCAGGTACATGAGGGTGCTGTGGCTTTGAGGAATAGGGAGGGGGACCAAGTCTTTAAGACTTGCTATAGCTTACATCAAGAAGCCGACTTACAAAGCTTCAAGGGAAGACAGGTCCTGGTATTCCTGGCAAGCACAGGACAAACTCACAGATTCCCAGGCCAAGTGAATTCAAAACAAAAGAATTCAAGGTAAGCAGATCATCAGAGCTGGCAGAGCTTGGCGTGGAGATGGCCAGTCCAGCTTCCTCGCTTGCAGATACAAAGACAGGCCCAGATGAAACCAATCAGTGGTACTGGCAGTTAGAACTGTTGCCTTTGGGCAGAGGTATTGACCAAGAGGAGGAAGGAGGAGCCTCAGTGGGATGAGGGCTTCATGTGGGTGGTAACTGTACAGTGTCTACAAACATCGAAGTTCATTGAGCAGTACACTGTGTGCTTTATAGTAAAATTATACATCAATAAAAGACTAAAACAAAATAAAGTCCCAGAGACAGTTAAGGGGACATCACAGGTTGCTGCAAAATCAGGCCTAGGTCTTAGGCTTCCTGATGCACTGTTCCCTGTTGGTTCCCCTACTCTGCTGTATTTTTACTGCCATAGCAACTCAGTGATGCCAATCTATAGGTAGGCTTTGACCAGAGAAGAAAGTCATGGAACATGGAACATGAGGTCAAGGAAAGTTAGTCTAGTGTAGTTTGGAGCCAAAACCTTGAGGGTATTTACACTGAGCAAGGCTAAATGAGCTCTGCTATTATTATCATTATAGCAATACTGATGGCTAACATTTATTGAGTATTTACTATATGCCAGGCACTATTTTAAATGCTTTCACATATTAAATCTTCACAACACGCTTTATGGTATATACCATTATTAATCCATATTTTACAAATAAGAAAATAGGCCCAGATTTGAAAACCTGCCCAAGGTTTTACAAATAAAAAGTGTCAAAGCTGACATCTGAATTCAGACAGTCTGGCTATAGAACCCATGTTCCTAACCATAACACAGATTGTCCCACACTGAACCGTCTGCAGACTGGCAGCCTCTGCTCAGGCAGACACCCATTATGCTACAGGGGAAACACCAACATTTGTCCAATGGTCCAGGTAAGCACTAGCCCTCCAGATTTCCACACAGAGTTGTTAAAAGAAGGTTCACCCATCATCCTCTGGATGATAAGTATTAAAAAACAGAAAGGGAATTTATCAAAAGGTCAAAGTACTTGTGACATGGCCACCTTGGTCCACACTTGAGAACAAGGTAGGTTGTTCTGAGCTGAAAATTTAGGTGCCCAAATGCACTAACAATCAGAGAAATGCAAATTAAAATCACGGTGTGATACCACTACACACCCAATACAATGCCTATAATTTTAAATAACAGATAATACCAAATGCTGGCAAGGTTGTACAGCAACCAGTACTTTAATATATGGCTGGTGGGAGTAAAAATTGATACAACAAATTTGGAAAACTGTTTGAAACATTATTAGTTGGCTCTGGCTGTCACAACAAAACACCACAGGTGGGTTGGCTTAAACAGCAGAAATTTATTTTCACATGGCTCTGAGAAGTCCAAGATCAAGGTGCTGGCCCACTTAGTGTCTGGTGAGAGCTCTCCTTCTAGCGTGCTGTGTCCACCTTCTTACTGTGTCCTCACACGGTCGAGAGAGAGGGAGGGAGCTCTCTGGTGTCCCTTCTAATAAGGACACCAATCCTAAAGGATCAGGGCTCCACTTTGTGACCTTATATATCCTAAATCACTTCCTTGCTCCATGTATAGTCAGGATTAGTGAGCACTTCCACATGTAAGTTTTGCAGTGACACAATTCAGTCCATAGCTTTCAGCTCCTGGCCCCTCACCCCCCAGGTTCATTTCCTTCTCTCATGCAAAATATATTCAATTCATCCCAGCAGTCCTCAAAGTTTTAATTCATTCCCACATCAACTCTAAAGTCTAAGGGCCAAATAGCTTAGACATGAATAGACATGAATAGAGATTCAAGGTATGATTTATCTAGAGGCAAAATTTCTCTTCAGCTAAGAACCTGTAAACTGACAAGTTATGTGCTTCCAAAATATGATGATGGGACAGGTACATTCCAAAAGGGAGAAACTAGAAGGGAGAAAGGGCTGATGGGCCCAACCAAGTCCTAAACCCAGCAAGGCAAATTCCACAAGATCTTAAGGCTCAAGAATTGGCTTGGGGGTCTGACCTCCACACCCAGTGTGGTGGCAGCATCGTCCCTATGGCTCTACAGGGCTCCCCGGCCCTTTGGCTCTCTGGGGTGGTACTGCCCAAGTTTCTTGCTGCTTTGGTCCCACCCAGAGGCACCTTGCAGGGTCATCCTGGCCCACTGAAACCCAAGAAGCAGGCCCATCCTTTGAGGAAACAGCTGTGCCTTCGGGCCTGTGGTGAGGGTGGCAGCCCTGACAATCTCTGAATTGCCTTCAGCACCATTCTCCCCTTTTCTTCAGGAATAGGGCCTGTTCACAACTGAATAGCTCTGTGGTCCCATTTTGGAGATGCCAAGAATCCAACAGCCCGCCTTCATCCTGTCTCCCTTCCTCTTTAGTTCAAACTGGCAGAGTCTCTGCTGGTATAGCCCCATCTCTATTTCTGGCTTCTGTCACTGAGATGGCTGATTCATTCTGTGAGTCCCACCCATGATCTCTTAGTCAAATGGTGGTTCAGTCACACTTCTAGTATTCTCCTCAGAACAAGCTTTCTCATGTTTTTGCAGTATGGGTAGGCTGAGAATTTTCCAAATCTTCAGGTTAAGGTTGCATGAAGTCATGAGTAGAGCCCTGATCTGATAGGATTAGTGCCCAAATACAGCAGCAGTATCTGTAATACTCCTGAACCGGCAACAGCCCATGTGCCCATCAGCAGTAGAATAGATAGTAAATATGGTATATTCACAAAATGGATTACTACACAGCAATAAAAATGAGCAAGTCACAACTACATGGAACAGCATAGATGTGCTTTATGAATATGCTGGTGAAAGAAGGAAGCCAACACAAGAAAGCATACCCTGTGATTCTATTTATGTAAAATTCAAAATAAAGCAACAATGCCTTTTATCTTGATCTGGGTACTGGTTACAGGAGTATGTTTGCTCTGAAAATGTATTAATCTGTACATTTTAATTTGTCCATTTTCTGTACCCTATGTTATATGTCAATACAAGGTTTACTTGAAAATAGGCGTCCATCACAAAAGTCACAAAAGTAAGAATGAAGAATGAGTTGCTATGCGGTGTGGTGTGGGGACAGTGTGATGTGCTGACCTGTGACCAACCAGTCAGTGATGTCACAGCAGCTCAGCACCAGAACAAACGAGGTGGTGGAGGCAACGGTGGGCAATCACCGGGAAGCCTCGGCATAGTATATCAGGTGACACACACATCATATCTCTCCTTCAGTTATGTGTTTAGGAAGGTAATGACTCTTTGAAACACTAACTTGTAATTGCACAAATATATGTATCTTCTATACTAAAATATCTGTTTTTAAATCATTGTGCACTTCTGGAGGTAAGTAAACTCTGAAAATGTTGTCAAGTCAGAACTGGTTAGGCTATGGCATTCTTGGTTGATGAGTGTCCATAGTATTTTATTGAATAAACTTGCCTGTGTCTCTTGCCTGTATCCTTGACATCCTCTTTGGGTATGTGAAGCCCACACTATGGTTGAGCAGGCATAGGATGGTGTTTCTAGAACTTATTTCCCTGGTAGCTGCCCTTTAGTCTCCTCCAAGAGAACATCATAGTGTTAGAAAGGGCCTTATGGCTGTAAATTTGGGCCCCAGCTGCAATCTACTGAGGGACAGAGCCTGAAGGCTGTGAACTGGCAGTCTGAAAGGACTCTCAGGTATCAGGGGGTTTGGGGGAGCCTGGGTTTCTTCCTGCTAGGGAAGGGCACGGCTGCCAGAGCCAGGCCTGCTGTTTACCCATGGGACCCCAGAGCAGGCAGGCACTCCTCTTTAGAAAACTACCGCCTTTCCTGCTCTCCACACTGGAAGATCCTGGCATCCCGGCATCTGCTCTCCCCCGTCCTTCCAGGTGAGGCAGGCAGGATTCTCCTTTTTGGCTCATGATGACACTTCCTAGTGAAAAGCCCCTGAGGCCCCTGGGCCCAGAGCAGTGACAGAGTTTAAGCATCCTTCCCCACACCAGCCACGCACTGCCCGGCCCGGGGCGGGGGCTCTCGGAGCACTCACCTGGGGTGTCATTCCATGGCAGATATACACGATGGGAACGTTCTCTGTGTCTGGGCCCTGATCAAGACACAAATCGGTCTTCATAGAGTTCTGCAGCTGAACACCCGGGCAGGGCGGCCACATCAAAGGGAAAGGAACAGAGAGACAAATGCATCAAATCAGGAGAAACAAGCTTTCCACTGAGACAGGCTCCATTTCCGCAATCAACCCAAGGCCCCTTGCATACTATGGAAACCAGCAAGCACCAGCTTCTGCTTCGTGTAAAAGTGCTAAGGTTAAGACCAGCCCCTTTGAAGGAGAAGTATTCACAAGTTAAACAGCAAGCTGGGTCTGGGGAGCCGAGTCAGTCTGGGTAAAAATAAAAGGTACACAGGCACGCACATACACGAGACAGTGTTAGGTGTTTCCTCTCCATTTCCACAGGAGTGGCATGATGGCCTTCAGAGGTGCCTAGACAGATAGAAGTGCTTGCTCTTGAGGGTTGGGGGAAGTGAGCAATATGCTAGCTCTTTTAGGGGCCTGAGACCAGGCCCTCTCTGCTTCCCACAGCTGATCCGGCAGTGGTTGGCCAGGCCCCAGTAGAGGCCTGGTTGATGAGAGTTCTCCACAGGGGGAGGGTCTGCAGGTGAATAAGAGAGAAGAGGGCCAGGGTGGGGGCAGGGGAAGAGAGGTGATTCTTAGCCCCACCTACAGGCATAAGACAATCAACTGAACAAATGTGGTGGCCACTAGAATGATAAGGCTACTTAGATTGGGGGCAGGGGATCTGTTGGGCTGTGTGCAAGCAGAGGAACTCAGTTGTGATCACGGAGGAGGTGAAGCATGAGGTGGACAGAATTAGAGACAAGAGAGATCACCTGCCCCTGCTATGGTTTTAGTGGTTCCCCAGCTTGAGTGCCCATGTCCAGCTGCACCTCAGTTCCTGTGTCCATAAGAGAGTCCGTGGTATCTTTACCCACCTTAACTTGAGCTAGCTTAAATAGCTTTTCTTAGCAATCAAAGCACTCTGTTTAGAACAAGGAGGCTGGAAATCGAAATCCAGGGGGCCCTGGCCAGTGTGGCTTGGTTGGAGCATTGACCCATAACTGAAAGGTTGTGGGTTCAATTCCCAGTGAGGGGATGTAACCAAGTGGGTGGGCGTGTACAGGAGACAACCAATCGATGCTTCTCTCTCGCATCGATCCCGTCTCTCTTCCTCTCTCTCTGGAAGCAATGTAAAAATGTCCTCGGTGAGGATGAAAAACAAAATCCAGGGGTATATCAGGGAGATGGACCATAGGTGAGTCATCTGTTGGGGAAAGCCAGCGACAGGCCATGGCTGAGCTTTGATTGTCCCGACGGATTGTGGCAAGAGCTCAGAGACCCCATTTAAGGGATGTGAAATGGAACAGACAGCCAGAGGTACATGTGTGGTCTGTGCATACCCTGTTCTTGACAGTGGACAAGGAACAGAGTCAAATTCTTTTCTCTTGAGCTTCTTTTCCTTTACTGGGTAATAGCAGCTCAATCTCAAACTCATGGTGCAGAGGTTCTGAAGAAATATGAGCATGTGCCAGCTCCCTAGGCAGGGCCCCAGAAGCATCTACATAGCAAATCCTCTATGATAAACCAACTGCTTGGCTGCCTGTGTGGGAGGAGCACATGTGAATACTCTGGACTTCTCCTGCAGCAGGAAGATGGGTGGCACATCTGAGGCCTGACACGTAACCTTAGGGAGGTATGCTAACTGCTCCTGCAAAGAGAAAGGCCCAGAGCCCCCTGATGTCAGACTTCGTTCTTGCTGTGATCTCAGCCTCTGAGTGAGGGTGTGGGTGGGGTCTCTGATAAAGCCCATCTTGGCTGTGTCATCACTTTCCCATTAAGCAGGTGGTCTATTGACACAGTCAGAAGAGAGGCTGGGATGGACTTCTGGCTCCAGCAGTGTGGTCTTGGACATAATTCCTTCTTGTCTGTTTTCTTCCCTGTCAAATAGAGGTAAGAGTGCCAACCTCATAGGGCTGTTATCAGGCTAAAGAGAAACAATATCTACAAGAGCTTAGCTCAGGACCTGGCGAATGGCAAATGTGCAAAAATCGGTAGCTCCTCTTATTACTGCTGTACTTTCCTGAAAGCCATTCATGGAAACCAGCTTTTGTGACTGCATCTATGTGCTGGGTACCACTGAAGTGCGTTCCATTCATTATCCCACCTAATCCTCAAAATAACCTAGCCAGTTCAGTAATATTATCTCTGTCAAGGATGAGGGCCCACGGTCAGAAGCTCCACCTCACCTCTTTGTCTGTAATGCTATTTATTGTCACTGCATGGGTGCTCCGCTTTGGCCTTCTCTTGCCTGACTCAATCCTCTTCTTCCTTTGGTTCTCAGCTTCTCTGTCACTTTGGAATCCTTTCCTAACCCAAGTCTCTGTGTGAACCCACTGCTCTATGCTTCACCAGGACCTCCACTTCTCTTATTGTAGCACTTAGCACACCGCATGCTGGTTGCTTCTTCACTTGCCTGTCTCCTCTATTAGTCAGTCACCAGATCAGGTCTCAGTCTTTCTCACGGGCCAGCTCTGGTACACAGTAGACAGTAAATACATGTGGAATGAATGAATGAATGAATAAAATGAACAAATGAATGGCATCCCCAAATGAATGGCATCATAGCTGGACAAGTGGCAGAGCCCCAGTCTGTCTGTCTCCAAAGTCTAGGGTCTTTCTGTTGTGTAAATGGTGACCATCCTGAGACTGGGAAAGATGCCCCATGAAACGGCATGACTAGATAGAACCTTCAAGGTCTTGTAAATTATTAAGATTACACAGTGATTAAGTAGCAAAGTTAATGTTCAGAAACTAGGCATGTCTGTTTCTAGATGCTGCTTTGCTCTACTGTCAGCACGAGAGCTGGAAGTTCTCCAAAGCCACTTGGTCTCCCAGACGTGGAGCTCAATGATCCAGGGGAAACCCATGCCCGCAGGACAGGTCCACAGCCTGCAGCCTGCAGGAGTCACTAATGGGGCCTATTAGTGGATTAATGGACTGGTTTATACAGACTTGACACTGGTCCAACTGACAGTCCCAAGGGGTTATTTGACCTGAGCAAGGTGGTTTAGGCGTGGGCTGGAAGGGAAAATAAGAAACTCTGTGTCTGAGAAGACATCTGGCCTCTCCATTTCAGAATAAAAATAATCACCAGGAAGAACATTTCAGCTCCAGCAAACCCTCTCGCTCTTGCGACAGCATCCTGCTTTGCCTGCCTTCACCCTATTGCTCTCACTGGGGGTTCATTATGCTCCCCGAAGACCAAATGCATCTGTGCTCATGTCAGAGGTGAGCCTGTGGAGGAGGTGGGAGCTATGGGGAGGCTGGCAGGGCCCTACACAGTGGCTGGCAGATAACCACACAGGGTCAGAGCCCTCCGTCAGCCCCAGGGACTGGGTGTGGTGGTGAGAATGCTCCATGGTCAACCTGCTATATGTGTTCGTGAGAGGGGACTCTTTTGCTTGGAAAACAAGGATGCCTCTGACCAAGACCCAGAATTGTAATGGCTGCATGCACACACCTCCACTGTTACTGCTTCCCCTGCATCTTTGGCTGAATTTAGCTAATACTGTTTGGTTACAACTGACAGCTTGGTGAGAACATGAGTCTAGAAGCTTGCCCTGGCTCAGAGGCTGGGGGCCAATAGTTTCTCTGGAGCCACATCAGCCTAACTGTTCTTTTTTGTACTGGCACCACCAATGGCCAAACAGCACACACAACTTGGTATGACAGTGTGGGGGCACCAGTAGCAACTGTGTCCTCAGAATGGTGCTGCGGAGGTCGGTGGGCTAGTGGGCACTTCACAGGCCAATGTGTTTCCATGGTGACTATAGGATCTTGAATCTCAGGTAATTACTGGGCAGCACCAGCTAAGGACATTCCAATTATACCAGCCTGAGAAGTGAAGAGGCAACTGGGCCATTCTCTGAGGACATGGCGACCATGCCACGGAGACTCTTGTGAAAGGATTGACCCCTCCCTCAGGCTGGCCTCCAGGGAAGAGAGGTTCCTGGGATCTTGGCTCTGTTTCCATCAGAACCCAAGGATGTTAGGGTTGGGAGGCCCACAGAGCACACCGAGGCCAATTCTTGCACAAGGATCTGTCGCCTCCCAGGCAGAGGCAGAACCCATCGTGTTCCTGCTGACACAGGCCTTGAACTCCATTCTGACCACAGGCCAGTAAAGGAAGAGGCCTCGGTTCTCCTTCAACATTTCATCCTGGGACATCAGAAAGGTCTGAGGGGACACTCTCCAAAGGCAGGAACTGAAGTGATATCAGCAGCTGATGTTTTACCCTCAGTGTCACTACTGATTATGTGTGCACAGATGGGTAAGTTACTTTGCCTCTCTGTTTCCTCATCTGTAACACGGAATGAGGTAGGTAGCCCCCCAGGGGGTAGTTTTGAGGGCTTAACTGTCAGAAGAAAAAATTTACATGTTTGTTTAGTCAGCAAATATCAAGTAAGATACCCCCAAATTAATCAGGTGTCATTTAAAAGGCCGTAAGAATACTATGGTCCTAGGGATATTGGAAGAAATGAGAGAGTTTATCACATTCAAAGTACTTTAACCTTAGATATCATACACGCATACACATCTTATGTTTTCTCCTACCCCTTTGCCACATGAACACACTGAGGCCCACAGGGCAGGTGTCCTGATCAGGACTAGGACCGGGACTGCCTGGATCCAAGCCCTGTGCCCTGCCCTCCACAGTGCTGCCTCCCTCAGCGGGAACTGCTCTGTGCCAATCAACAAGCAGTACTAAAATATCCCTCAAAATACAGCAAACTCAAGAAGGTTCTATTTCCCAGAACCCCTCCCGGGAGGCTCTGGGTGAGCAGAGTCTCACAGGCTGGTTGAGAGAACCTTAGGCAACCACGTTTGGGGAACACAGGTATTTGTTATGTGGCCTTGTGAACTTAACCTAACTGCAGGTTTTTGTTTTGTCACGTAAAATAGGCAGGTTTAGGGCCAGAGCTGAATTGCTTAGGACTGTTCAGGAGAGTCTAAGCACCTCTTCTAAGGGACTGGAGAGGTTTGGAGCAAACCAAAGCAAAGGCTGTCTTGCGTGCAGCTCTGGAAGCCGGCCTCTCAGCCACAGATCTACCGCCGGCCCGTGGAGGAGGCTGAGAGGCTCTTTCCCTCCTTCCCCCAACTTTCTCTGGGCTTGCTCTCTGTCTGCAGCTGAAGGGAACTCTGAGGGACTGGCTCCTTACCACCCCATAGGCGATGATGTCTGAGTACATCCTCATCTCTGGGTACACGCTGACCAGGTACCACCGGAAGGTCTTGCACTGCAGCTGTTTCCTCAGAGCCTTCCTTGCAGCAATGTCCCCGATGTCGATTCCTGAGTCCTACACGGGATGCAAACGCAGAGATGCAGCCACCACTGGGGTACGGCTTCTCCCCAGACCTCCCCAGTCAGATTCCCGGGGGCTGGCTAATGAGGGGACAGTGGGAACTTAACTCACGTTTCCCTACACGTACCTTGACCCATAACCCCGTTTGGAGTATGGAACATGAGCTTGATGGGGACTGTCATCAGGGGCCACTGAAAATAAATCCTTAAGTTTTAAACTAAAAAAAAAAAAAAAGCTGTAGTCCAGCTGTAGGTGGGAAAGTGGGAGGAATACAGTCAGAGGGAGCTTTTCCCTACCTCAGGAGAGAATCGAGAGGTTCTGAGTGGGGAGAGGAGAGGGAGGGGGAAGGGGAAAGAGCTGAAGATGGAATCATGGTAATTCTAATACTATTCCTAATAGTCATGTGCTAGGCTTTGTTCTGCATGAGACAGACACATGTGTTTATATTTATATACTTAGATTTATTTATATTTATGTATATCATTCCATTTAAACCTATGGATTAGGTGCAGACAAGGAATTAAGATAAAGAGAGGTTCGGTGACCTCTTTGGTGACCTGCCTGAAGCCCCACAGTTGACAAATGGAGCTGAGAGTTGAACCCAATCAACCTGGGTCTGGAGTGTGTACTTTCTAACCTTACCTGTGAATCTGCAAGAGCTGGCCCTTCTGCTGCCTCAGGCCAAGCCCCTGTGAGTGAAGCAGATTCCCTCTTTAAGCCAGGGGCCTCAGCATAGACAGTACTTGTGTCTCACACTTCCCAGGTGTATCAGGAAGGTGGTCCCTGAGCCATCCAGGTGCAGCAGGCAAGGAGCAGTAATGGGGGCATGAATGTGCCCTTGAGTGAGGGGGGAGAGAAGCCCTCATGTTTCTGGTGGCCCCAGAGCAGAGTGGAGAGTCCCTGGCCCTGCAGGGACTCAGCTGTGGAACCGGTTCCCAGCTGTGGAACCAGGCGCACAGTCCGCTGGGAAAGAGCCAATGCCACCACAGAGGGTGGAGACTCACTGACATCTCAGGGGTAACACCGTGGAGCCAGGGGCCGTGGGGTATGCCCAAGCGCAGACAGAGGACAACGGGCGGTACAGCTCTCCCACTGACACTGCCGGCCACGTGGTGGCTGCGCCAATGCTCTGGTTCCAGCGCCAGCTCTGGGGATCCGTAACTGGGGGCGGGAAGATAGTGGAACTGACAGAGTGCAGGTCTGAGGTGTCCCAGAAAAACCACAAAGATGGCTGCTGCATGCACCGGAACGTGATCGTAGCAAGTTTTTGATATCAGACAATGGGGGCTTGTATAAAGACAAAATGTAAATGTAGAAGAAATACACTTATTTTTGCCCAGCAGAGTTCCGGTAATATAAAAATTTAAACCAGCTCCAGCCGGAAGGTTGAGGGCCCCAGGGAGAAATTTCAGCGGGCACTTCGTGACGGCCTCATCTCTAATTTGTCTAGTCTCGGCTCCTGCGCCACGCCCTCCCAGCAACTGCTCCTTGGCCTCTCTGCTGGACCCTGGCTCCACGAGCAGGAAACACGCTGGACTCATCTCTGTGCCCCTGGCCTAGCACCTCACCTGAACTGCACTGATGAGCCCGAGTGGAGACAAACTTCATGAAGTGGCAAACACAGCAGCTGGCGATAAATGGAACCAGCTCATCCTTCCTAACCTCCCACCCACACCACCCCAAGGGACCTCTGCTAAGTACTAACCCTTCAAACTCATCTGCACTTTATCCTTGTATCACAAAGCTATGCACCTGGACCCAGGCCTTCCCCTTTCATGGTATAATTGCTTCTATATGAGACAAATTAACACTGTGCCTCAGCTTTTACTGGGAGCCGCTAGAAGAACTTGTCTCAGGAAGGTCTCTGTTTTCCTAAAATTCTGGGTTTCCATGGGAAACCTTTCTACTCTCAGGATCAAGGGAAAGTTTGTCTCCCTCCTGGTTGAAGGTGGGAGAGAGGCAATCTGTCCGGGGTCCACCTGTACTTTAACTTCTAAGACTTAAGAATCGGAGTTTCCTCAGTTTATATTGCGGGATTTCATGACCCTTTCCTCCTCCCATTTATTAATTGACCTATGCCTTTGTGCTTTAATGGTTCAGCACTTCTGCACTGAGTGTTTGCTGTAAACTGCATCAAGCTCTTTCAGAGCAGGGGGCAGAAATTAAGAAATAAGCAAACTTTCTCAGAGACGTTCACCTTGGCCCTTATTATTAGAAAACAATACATGTATCTTTCTGTCTTTGCTGAATACTTAGTGGAATGGGTTGAAGCATGTCTCCCCAAAGTTTTGCCTACCTGTACTTCCTAATCTGACTTTATTTGGAAATAAAATCTTTGTAGATATAATTAATTAGAGACCTTGAGATGAAATCACTGTGGATTTAAGGTGAACCTAAGTCTTTATAAGAGTTTGGTCACAGAGAGAGAGGCAGAGATTGTAGTGATGTATCTATCAGCCAAGGAACGCCAGGGGCCTCCAGAAGCTGCAGCAGGCAAGGAAAGATGACCCCCCAACACACCAGCCTTCAGAGGAGGCACAGCCCTGCAGCACTTAGACTGTGGGTGTCTGACTGCCAGAACTGTGACAGGATACATTTCTGCTGTTGGAAGCCACTCGGAGGTAACTTCAATTGGCAGCCATAAGAAACTCATATACTTAGCCACACAAGAAGCTGTCCAGTATTCCTGCCTGAGTCGTGCACCCGCACACTATTGCCTGTAGCCAGACCTAAAGAAGGGCCATCGCCTGAGCACCATGGGGAGTCATTCTTGGCACTCAGTCTGTCTTCCAGCAAGAAGGAGCAGGAGCAGGTCTGGATGCCCTGAACCCTGTGTAAGAAAATATCAATGCTTTGCTGACTTTCAGTGTGTTGAAAAGCAAAATGATTTTCAATTAAAGTAGAAGGAAGCAAGAGCTGGAGGCTCCTCTAGCTTCTAAATGCTTGAGACTGAACATGGTAAGGGAGTGGGTGTGAGAGTCACTTCTGTTCAGTGCACAGCCTAGGAGGATTCAGTATAGAAGGCAGCAGACAGGATGACTGCCCAGCAAGGCACTTTAAAGCTGGGTGCGAAAGCAGAAGGCGTAGCAATAGCATCAACAAGAGTTAACACTTACCTAGTACTTTCCATTTGCCAAGCACCGATTCAAGTCTTTACAGATTATTAACTTAGTTAATTCTCAAGACAGACAGAAGGCAGGGTTGAGGGTTCCAGCTCTACATTTGAGCTGAGATGAACCGTTAAGTAAATAGAACACAGACGTGCTCACGATTGAGCTGAAGGTACAGTATTGGGACGTCACCACAAGGGCAGCTGGGCAAACATGGAGGCCACGCAGCACCTGCCCTCCCTCTGTGTTCTCTGTGTTTAGCTCAGCCTTACTGGGGGCTGGCACATGTTAGGTGCTGTCCTAAGCACTGTGTGTCCATATAGGAAGAAGTCACAGTCTGCCAGAAAGAGTCTGGAGGGCCCAGACAAGTAAACAGACTCTCTGCACACTGTGTGAAGCATGGAGGGAAGAGAGACCCCAGAGGAGGGGCCCTTAGTCCATCTCATGGTGTGGGGCAGCTAGGACAGTGGGGAAAGGGAAGTGAGCAGTCAAGGAAGGCTTCCTGGAGTAGGTAATGCTAAAGGTGAGTTTGGAAAGATGAACATGACAAGCTAAACGAACGTTGCCCCAACTCGGCTGCCCCAAAGCAGCACCTAGAGGGCTTTTTACAGATCCTGGCACTACCATACATCTATTCATCAGAATCTTTGAAGAAAAGACCCAGAATTATTATTTTTTTAAAGTTCTCCAAGTGATTCTGCTGTAGTTGGTCTGCAGATCTGCTTTTAGGAGCCACTGACCAAGGGAGGAAGGGCTTACACACACGGCCAGCAGGTTCATTTGTTAACAAGCATTAGCAGGTTTCACTGAGTTCTGACCACGTGCCCTGCCTTGTGCTCGGCATGTTGACACCAATATGAGTAACACGATCTGTCAGGAAGCCCCTGGTCTAGTGGAGCAGTCAAAGCCTGGGTGGACATTAGAATCCCTGAGGAATTTTCCAAAAATAAAAGGATCCCTGATCCTCTTCCAAACTAATTAAGTCATAATCTCGGGGGCTGAAGCCCAAGTGATTTTCAAGTCCAGCCAGATTTGAGAACCTCTGGTCTCTGAGAGAGGGACTCGGATAATAGAACATTCTTTTATAGGGTGGTGACACAATGACAGAGACATCCATACAAAAAGGAACATTCTCCCCAGTTTGCACCAGCTCCCCAGAGGGGAGGTCAGTGGGGCTGCATGTAAGAGGATGGAGGGGAATTGGTGAGGCTGGAGGCTGGGAAAGAGGATTTGCACAGTGAATTCCAAGCTGAGAGGACAAAGTTGGCAAGCACACAGAGGTGAGACAGCACGGAATGGACAGGTTGCTAAGGGCAGATTTTCAGGAAACACATTGACCCCCTTTCTTCTCCATCTAAAGCTTTATCCTGGACACTCACGTCTCATTTGCCCTTCTGGTATTCACCACCACTGCCCTGCCTTCACTTGGTTTGAATTACCCTCCTGAGGGTCATAGACAGGCAGTGAGTTTCATCATTTCCAATTATTTTTAACTCACTCTGTTCTCATTGGATTTGCTATGCATTTCAACATCTAGCAGCTGCAATTGGGGGAGAAGGTCTGCAGGTTTGAGGTACAGAGAGAAGGGAGCAGGAGTATGAACAGGACTCTAGTCCTTTCGTAGGGCCTGGGGATCTACAATGCCTCACTGGTGAGCTCCTGGGAGTTTCTGAGTATTTGTAACATTTTTCTATGAGAGGACACCCACCTCGGGGCTCAGCGTGCTGTCCAGAACACTGTGATCCAACGCCCACAGCCACAGATGGGCCCAGAAGGCACCTCTGTTTCCTTAGAAACACTCCCACTATCAGGGATGCAATCCTGGGGCTGGTTCATTAGGGTTGGGCACACGCCGACTGATACTCATTGGCTTTTTATTCTTCCTCCTAAATGCTGAAATCTCACTGGTGGTGGGAGTATGCACAACTTCAGCCCCTCCCCCACGATGGTGGTAGTGGTGGTGGGGGGAGTGGGGTTGCCTAAAAGCTTGTACCTATAGCCCAGCTTACTCAATCATTCAGCCAGAGAAACATTAGCTTAGGGGAGAGATCAGGAAACAGGACCTTCATATGGAAACTTCAAGCAAAGATTAATAATTTCCCTATTAGGAAGAGAGAGCTGAGGCATCCTAAAGGACTCCCAAGGAGAACCATGGCCTCAGGAGGAAAGAAGAAGGTCACGAGGTCAACAGCTCCGACTCACACAGAATGCAACATGAGCAATGATCTCCAGGCAAACAGGCTGCCAAGCAGGTTGGGATCCTGTGGCTGGCATCTGTTGGGTTCTTCCAACTCAGTGGTCCAAGGTCATTTCCATATGACACATGACAAGGCTGAACAAATTGACTAGACAAACATTGTTTTCTCTCTTGCACTTCTTAAGTGTACGTGACTAGAGGAGTGGAGGGCAGTGGCAGGCAATGGTGGGGTTCTGTGGAAGTTAAAAGCAGCCTAAAAAATGTCCAGAATAGTTCCCTTCTCCTGAGAGCCCTTGTGAGAGTATACCCCATCTCCATCCATGTGGCTTGAGAAATCCCAAAGGCATATGGACATTCCTTATTTCTTTGATCAAAGATTTGATGGCCCTGATTTGGTGGCTCAGCTGGTTGGAGCATTGTCCCATATGCCAAAAAGTTGAGGGTTCGATACCTGGTTGGGGCATGTATGGGAGGCAACTGATTCACAATTCCTCTCTCACATCAATGTTTCTCTCTCCCCCTTTCTCTTGCTTTAAAATAAATAAACATATCCTCAGGTGAGGATTAAAAAGAAAAAAAGACTTGATGGAGAGCCTTGAATCCAAACTATAGGGAGATTAAGGTGCACTTGTGAATTTTGGTAATGACTGGTATATTTCTAGGTCAGGACCATGAAACACCAAACGTCAGAGAAGCTGAGGACCCGAGAACGTAAAGTAACCTTGGAGCTACCTGGTCAACTTTTCTCATTTAAAATGAGGACACTAAGGTCTGGAGAGAAAAAGTTCCCCCTCAAGCATACTGACCAGGGGTGGGGGTGGGGACAAGCCATGGCTTAGCACCTCATTGTCAGCCCCCTTCCTTCAACAGTGGTATATTTTGGGGTTAACAGTCCACTTTACATGGTAAACAAGACTCTGGTCACCCATGGGAAGAAGAACTTAGTCTCATGTTTGTTTTTTCCCACCAGACCCCAATAAACCCATCCCACAGGGGCTCCCTACCTCTTGGGGTATGTTCCATGCCATGTACACGTGGCTTTTAAATTCGTCCATCCAGACTTCAGCCACCCTGAGGGCATTCCTGCGCACGTGGGCGGTGAGGTCCTCAGTGTAGGGCTTGTGGGCTCGCTCGATGTGGGCAATCCGAGAGCAGGGCAGGACTTCCACGCTCCCACCACACTGCCACACCTGCAGAAGACACACAGCCACTCGTCAGTTCCCAGACCTACCTCTGTGCCTCTAAGCCAGGCTGCAGGTGACCACTCAACATGAGCATGGATGAATCCAGCTCTCTTCATCTTGTCTCTCCAGAACACTGTCTACAAAGGGAGAGAGCTGTACCTTACTTTCACTCCTACTCAAGGAGGTTGTTAGGTCATTAATTCGTGTCTTGTTTCTCATTGCTATGGATTTACCAGCAAATAATTATTATACCTTCTTTCTCCATCCCTTTCGCCCCTCCAAAGAGACCAGACATTTTATGACCAAAGATCTGGGTTCTCCTTGCCCCAAAGGAGAAATGAACAAAACCCTGATAATGATCCCTGCAGCAGTGCTGACAAGGAGGGATCAGCAGGGACTGCCAGCAGACATGTCATCTTTATGTGAACTACAGGGGCCTGGACAGGGATTGGTGATCGCCACAGGGAGAGGGCGGACACGCTTCTCCTCCATCTTTCCAGGGCCCTGAATTCTGATAGAACCCAGGGGAGAGGGAGCTGCAAAGACGGTAATGTTAAACTTCTCCATGTCCTTGGTGAGTAGGAGCTTCAGCTGGATGCAATTCGATTTTGAATTTTTAAAAAATGACCTTGCATTCCAAGCATCAAGGGGCAGTGTTTTGGAGCTGCTGCCAGAATCATTCCAGCCACTCTGAGCTTTCAATGCCAGAGCATGTACATCCTCCTGTGCCTTGAGGCTTTTGTCCATCCTGTTTATGACTTTAGAATGCTCTCCCCACTCCTTCTCCAGGTGAAAAAATGTCTCTCAAGACCTTGGCCAAATGGCCTCACTGTTGTGAGGACTTTGCTCAATTCTTGGGGCACAGCCAATTGCTTCCTCCTCTGGTCCTCGGAGCTCTCGATGTCACAGCTTACCTGCTGACAGGTCAGCCTGCCTCCCTCCCTCTTGTTCCCAGAGGGCACAGCCCCTGTCATACCTCATTCATTTCTCATTTCTAGCACTGAAGACAAGGTCTGGTACCTATAGGTACTTTGTAAATATTTGTTGAATAAATAAAAGATTGATGCTAAATCAGTCGATCAATCAACACTCGGCTGATACTTAGTAAACCTGGGATGAGTCTGAAATGCCAGGTCAGAGCTGATGAATGAGGCTTCTGAGGGAAAGCAATTAAGGTCTCTCGGTGGACAACAGTGGGCACTTGTCAAGAATTGTCAACTGGACAATTTGGTGGGCACTGTTTACACTTAGAAGATGTACTCATCAACAGCCATATGTCTTCATCCAAGATAAGGCTGGCTTTGGATTCAGCCTACTGTCCCCATGTTACCCGGGAAGAGAATTCTTTCTCTTCCATCAGTCTATCTCACACCAGTTGGTTTTTACGAGCTGTTAGAGTTGGAAGACAATTTATTGATTTACCACTTTCTAAGCCTGTCTTGCACTTAGCATATTATTTAGGGGCAATAACAAGAAAATAAGGACCCCCACTGAGCATTTACTATGTTCCAGGCCCTGGACTGTGCTTGTGGGGAGGCAGTAGAGCCTGGTGGTTATGAGCAATCAGGTTGGGATCAAATCCTGGCTGTTTCTTACTACCTATGTGACCTTGAATAAGTCACTTGATCTCATTGTGGTTCAGATTCCTCATCTCAAATAGGGATCATACAAGTACCTACCTCATGAAGGGGTTGAGAAGATTAAAGTTATTACCTGCAAAGTGCTTACAAAAATGGCTGGCACGTAATAAGCACTCCATCAATCTCAGCTATTACTATAGAAATTATACAGCAGACTCCTCAGAATATCCTGTGAGGCAGTTGCCGAGACTAACGGCTGTCCCCTGCCAGAGACCACAACTGGAAATGATGACAAAAGGATCTTTCTGACTCCCACTGAAGCTGAAGGACGACCCCATGCTCCCCCAGGATGACCTCACTTTTAAAGTGCTCCCACACCCCGAGTGGTCCTGAGGACCAGGGATGCGAGCCATGGCAGGCTCCAGACTGTGTACCTTCATTTCCACGACCTATATGTTCTGGGAATTGTGCTGCTTTCTAGTTCACTTTGCTTAGATTTTCAATGGAAGTCTGTTAATACTGTGAATGTTATTGACAACACAAAGAGATGGGTAATTATTCTTTTTGCAACCAGAACCAGAGGCTATTACTTGACATATTTCAGCAACACAATACAGAACATGAATCATAACAGATCTCTTTTATTATGAAGCCTGTTTCTCAAAGAGTCAGTTCACCGTTTCACTGTAAAGTGGGTGATTCTCCTAGTTGTAATAAGAGGGTGGTGGTGGCACCTCCCATCATACCCTTAGACATGCAGGAAAAGGAGCTGTGTGGACTCACTGTGGAGCTCTTGAACCCTCCCCTTTCTCCATCTTGCTGCCACCACCCTGTGCAGACTAAGTCTTGCCTCATTCGGGCTCTGCAACAGCTTCCAAACAACTGATTCCCTCCTGCCTTCCTCCTCCAGTCTCTTCTCCCCACAGAGAGTGGAAACTTCTGAAGGTGTGGGTGGGACTACCTGCCTCCTGCACCACGCCCTCCCCAGCACAGCCCCCGAGGGCTGGGCCCCGGCACAAGGCTCCAGCCTCCTGCCTGCTTCTCCACACCCTCTGTGCTACAGCCATTCTGAAATGCTTTCACTTCCTCCAGACTGCCAGGTTTTTCTCTCACCTCTGGACTTCTGCACAGGCGATTACATGCCTCGCCCTGGCCTGCGTCCCTACTCATCCTCAGGGTGTCAGTTCAGCATCCCATCACTGTGCCCCCGTCAACCAGGCCAGCCTGTTGTGCTCTGTGGTCCCTGCCCTGTCTTTCCCAATCGTAGCACCCTTGTACTTGTTGTTTAGTTATCACCTTCCCTCTTTCAAAATGTTCTTAAGCTCTTCACCAGACCCTACTGTAGACATGCGCTAAATGGTGCCTGGAGAAGGGACCTCTGGCCAGATGGGAGTAGCACGTTGAATTCTAATGCACAGCTGTGGAGCCAGCAGGAACTGGAGTCCTGTTTCCCCACCACCACCTGCTGCTGTGTCACCTTTGGCAGGTTACTTCTCTCATGCCTCAGTTTCCCCCAGTGAAGAGGGAGATGACGTGAGGATAGCTGTTACCCTGTGCCTACCTCCGTGTGAGCACTGTAGAGTGGCAGTCAAGGAGGTGTGGACAGGCCATCGGGGTCAGTTCTAACCCTGCTGTGTGCTGGCTGAGTGGCGACGTTAGGATACCTAACCTCATGTCTGTGAAAGGCACATGACAGTGGTTCCTGCACTGGATGTGGGCTTGGGAAGCTCCCGCCACAGTGCTGGGAATGTTGTAAGCCCCCAGTCTGTGCCCATTACTATTACTTTATAATAACCATTATAATTGCTACTATTTGGCTCCTCCTGTACATCTACCTTCAGGGAGCAGAGGACTCACATGACTGAAGCCCAAGACAGATGGGCTGCCTTCCAGAGTCCCCTGTGCACCCTCTCACCTCTGGAGACGGGGAGCACTTACTAACCTAGGGGTCATCTCCCCTCTCCTGTCTTCTATGAAAAGGTTCACCTATGGAAAGGATGACAGGCTTTGGGTTCCTGGCAGCTTTTGGGCGCTGGGCATTGGTCATGCGTTCCTACCACTTCTGGACCCTGGCCAATGACACCGAAGTAGACAAGAGAAGGCCTGTGCTCTCCCATCCCCGCGTGATGGGCAGCTCCTACTGACCAATGGCTGAGACAGAGAGGTTCTCAGGAGTCTTATGGCTGATCCCACAGACCCTCTCGTGGTTGGCAAAGGATAGGAAAGGAAATCACTGGCATTTGGACTCCATGGAGGGAGACATCAGGAAACTTCCACGGAGGCTTGGGAAGGGCAGGGAAAGAGAAGTCAGGGTGGCAGCTGGGCCTGGGACACATGTCACAGCTGGTGTGATGTAGGAAGACCCAAAGTAGATGGAGGCTAGAGATGGCAAGGATTGTGCCAAAGAAGTACAGTCACTGATGGAGGAAAGGACATAGGGAAGAATGAAGGCTTAGCACTGCAGATTCTAAGGGGCTGGGGATGCCAAGAGGAGAGAGGGCAGGGGAAGTGGGTACCAAAGGGGTGGCTGAGAACTGAAGACCAAGGATCAGTAACCAAGAAAGCAGGTGAGGTCACGAGGCATAGGAAGCAACTGCCAAAAGGCAGAACTTAATTTTTACATAAAGTGCTTGTGACCTAGGCTTGTTACAACCAGTGAGACACGAGCTAGTCTTACAGGCACAGAGGACCCCTGACAACATGTCAGCCCAGGGCTGGACCTGTGGCTTCCAGATGGGCACTGGTCAACATGTTTCTTGATCACATCAAGTTCTTTCCCGTCTCTGTCTTTGCACCTGCTGTTCCGTCTTTCTGGAATAATGCCCCACTCCTACCCGCCCTTAATACCCAGCTCAGATGTTACCTCCTTTGACCCCTCCAATCTAACAAGATCCCCTTTAAATACTTTAGTGCCCTGTCCTCTTTATGAATAACACTTATTTGCAATACTTGTACTTATGTATTTATTCTTCCAATGTCATCTCCCCACTCATC
Organism: Tonatia bakeri; assembly: GCA_004024845.1. Taxonomy (NCBI): domain Eukaryota; kingdom Metazoa; phylum Chordata; class Mammalia; order Chiroptera; family Phyllostomidae; genus Tonatia; species Tonatia bakeri. Next base: position 147,722 of record PVIA01003429.1, on the reverse strand, counting down.
ACTAGACTATAAGCTCCAGGAAGACAAGGATCACATAGTATAGACCAGCAGCCGTCATCTACGACATATCCAATAACTGTTACTTGAATTAGTGATTTCAGCAATCCAGGAGCCCTGGACTTTGACTATAGAGAGAGGTGGTTTTAAGTAGCTCAGCAAGATCCTCTAATAAAGGCAATAAACATAAAATGTGGCCAGATTTTACTGAACACAATGACTTCCTTCAAACCCAAGTGGGTTTTCAGCAAAGTTCTGACACCTAAGTGTCTACTGCAGGGACTGAAAAGAGTTCCTTTGGCTGCAGCACTTAAATCAATGTCACAGAACCCAGGAAGTCATCAAATGGGCACGGGCGATAGCAGGCGGCTTCTTCTTGTGGAACCCTGCACTCTCTGGAGCAGCGGTTTTCAACCCTTTTTGTCTCCTGGCATGCATAAACTAATTACTAAAATTCTGTGGCACACCAAAAAATATAATTTTTGCCAATCCAACAAAAAATAAGTATAATTTGTATTCATTCATACTGTGCAGCTTGTGTTGTGTTGGTTCTTGTCATTGTTTTATTTGACAATCTAAGGAAAAAGAGGTCAATGCCTCTGACTAAATAGCTGGGTATTGCATGTTTTAAAACTTTTTGCAGCACACCCATTGAAAATCACTGCCCTAGAGAAAGCCCCCAACCTTGCCAATGCCTGCTTTTGCCCACAAAGTAGCTGCTGGGTCCCAGATGTGACCAAAAACCTGAACAGGAACACAACAGTTATGCAGTAACATCCCACTCACCACCAGCTTTTCCCAGAGAGCCCTGATTGTGTGGCTGTTTCTGAAAATGCTTGAAGCATCCACCTGGAAACTACGAGAAGGCATGCAGGTCTTGGGAACTGGTGGGGAGGGTTTAAATCCTGCCTCTGTCCCAATTCAGCCTTGGAATTGGACCAATCTTTGGATGCCAGTTGCCTTTTTGTGGGGGATAATGATAGCCTGGGAGATTTAAAAGAGACGCTGTATGAAAAACTCCCATCAGCAGAGACAGGTGCACAGTGGGTTCTTAGGGAAGGTCAGGTTCCTTTTCCTTCCCAGGACTGGGAGCAGCTGGTACAAGGTCAGGGTCACAAGACTAAGTTTAGGTTTGTCTCTTACATAAATAAGCATTTGCCCCCTAAACCTCAGTGTTTCTCAGCTGCCAAACGGAGGAGCTGGACGTAACAAGGCCTTAGATCCCTTCTACTTCTTTCATTGTGTGATTCTGGGTTTTCTTGCCAGCACCTCAGATGACGCCCGATATTTGAGACACAATGGGCAGAGCTGTAACCTGGGAGCTGAGAAATAGGGAGACACTGGAGGCGAGCCAACAGGACACACACTGTGACCATTTCTCCTACCCAGAGACTTGTGACCATCCTGTAGTCTATGGAAGGAACAGCAAATAACACTCCTGTGCTAAATCCATTCGCTTGTTAATGTCCTTCCGAAGCACTGTGTTGAGAAGGATTCTGAGGCTCTCTCTGGGTTCAGTGGAAGAGCATGCCATAATTTATTACTAACGTTTGTGCGTAAGTGATTGGGGGTGGTAGTACTCCAGCATTCTACTTTATAGCCACGGTCCCCAGCTTAAGATCACAAATCTTTTCCAGCTTTTATCTCCTTCTGACTTTTAATGAGCTCTTTGCTCTTGGCAAAATGTTCCCACTGTTCCCTTAGCCCAGGAAGCCTTTCCTGCTCCCCATCCATCCAAAGCCAGCCTAGCCCTGTTCCTCCAAACTCCTGAAACACATAATTTGTACCACTCATGTGGTCCATATTTCTTGGCTCGTGTTGTTAATTATCTTTTTATGTGTAGCTGTTTTGTCTAACTTGGCTGTGAAATGCCGAGACAAGAGGAGAAAGCCAAACCAGAAATGCTGGGAGGAGAGAGACAAGGAGGATGGAGGCTGAAGCCGAGGCCTGAGAAAAGCTGCCAGGAGACCAGTGTCATTCACCGAGTGGCTGTAGGGCCAGACACACAGGCAGACAAAGACACCTAGCAGGGCACCACAGGCCTTTCACCCATCTCACCCTTGTCCTGGCCCCGCAGGGGAATAAGAAGGGAAGAGCAGTCAAATCTGGGCAAGGCTAAGACAAAAGTCAGGCACCATCAGCAAGCCAGGGTCAAGGGTGGGCAGTAGAGGAGGAGCTGGGAGTGGGACAATGTAAAACGTGGAGTAAACCTCCTTTTAAAATGCATCCCACTCCCACACTTGCAACCTTTAGTCTCCAGAGAAGATCACACTCCTTCACATCATCGGCAGGATCTCTGAGGTCTGGGCCCTCCTGTTCCCTGCGGCCTCACTTCACCTGTGCTGTGCAGTTTCACCAACTTCGACAGTTCTGAGGGCAGACCATGCTCTTGGCTCCCCACCCTCACCCTCCCCACGCCCTTCCCTTTACTGGAATCTCTTCCCCCCACCTCCATTTTGTTGCCTGGCTAATTCCTATCTACTTTCCCTGAGGCCCTAAATTTGGTTAAACGTCTCTGCTGTGCATTCCCACAGCACCTGTACTCCCATTTGCACAGCACTTATGACTGCTCTGTGTGTGCATAAAATGCACATGTACAGTTTAAAGACACGTAATACATGTGACAACTGTTTCCTTACCACCTGCTTAAGAAAGAGTAAGTTGGCGAGAACTTAGAAATCTCTGCATGCTCCTCCTCACCCCCAGAGGTAGTCCATTATCCTGAATTTTGTTAACAATTCCCTTGCCATCAACCGAAACTACCTGTTTAGTTTTAGTTTTGGCCGTTTTTGAATACTACACAAATGGAAATGTATTGTCTGCATTCTGCAACTTGCTTCTTGCTTCATTTATTTTCATCGCCATTGTGTTCCATTGTATAAACACACAGCGGCTTATTTAGGCATTGTCCTGCTGGTTGGCAGTCCGGTCGTTTCCAGTACTGTGAATAGTGCTCCTTGGAACAATGTTACATGAATCTCCTGGTGCCCGAGAGCGGGAGCCTCTCAGCGTCCTTACATTGCAGTGGAATGTTTGAGGCACAGGTCACACACGCGGTCCACTCACCTAGGAAGGTGAAGCTCTTCCAAAGTCAGTTCCCACGTCCCACTCCCCCCAGCACAGATGAGCGTGCATGTTGCTTCACAATCTCACCAACGTTTGGCATTTCCAACATTTTAATTTTTGCCAATCCAATGGATATGAAATTCATTCTCATTGTAGTTTAATTTGCAATTCCCTGATTACTAGTGAGATGGAGCTTTTCTTTCTGTTGCTTATGGGCCCGCAATACCAGACATGGAGAAGGCCCACAGCCACCTCGCTCTCGTTAAGGAAACTCCAGGGCCTATACAGGGCTGGTCCATGACAGATGTTTTCTGCATGAATGAAGGGCGAAGAGCTCAGCTTCCCTTCTGAGTTGTCCCCACTGTACTTTACTTGGTGCTCTCTCGGCTTTCCAAGGGTAGATAGTTTGTTATTTTTAAGTATAAAGAAACATTTTTAAAGTATGACAATGCTTATTCTTCCTCCAGACCCCACTGAAAACACTCCCGGGGGACACAGTTTCCCAAGCCCTCCTCTTACAACAGACACTGCCAAAGAGTCTTCTGGGCAGAACTGCTGCTTGAGGAAAAATGATGCTTTTTCTTGGAAGGTGTCCCTGAAGGGGTCTGATTTTGGATGGGCCCTAGGAAGCACTTGAAGCAATTTCCCGGTTTGAAAGGGATTCTTCATAACTATCAGAAGGTAGAGGCAGGAGTCATCTGGCAGAATTCCAAGAAGAGACCAGCTGGGCTGGAATGTCTGGAAGCTTTTCATGAAAAAAAAAAAAAAAGTTAAAAGGCTGCTTTGCAGGGACTGGAGATTTGCTGAAATAGCTGCTTACCTACAGGAAAGCCAGGGGCAGCAATGGCACCAAGCTCAGCACGATAGCCCATCATGTAGAGGGCACTGCACTTTCCTGCGGACCCTGACACTCTGACTATAAAGATTGGGGCCGCGGGAGTTCGTTTCCTCATGGGAGATTTTATGAGGATTTCTTGGCAAATGCAGTCATTGCAATGAGAAGACATCCTTTAATGGTTCCAGCCTAGGAGAGTTTATTCATGATTATCTCAAATCTCCCATCAGCCAACAGGCCTTATTTATATTGTCCAAACTCAGGCTAAGTTGGACTCAAGACAAAAATGAGGAAAAGGAAGAAGTCAGGCCTGGAGATACTGGGGTTAGGAAGCAGAGACAGGATCAGGTGTTCTCCAAGGGTGTGGCAGACTCCTGCCGCTCACTAATACCTGCCTGCTCCTCTGCATCTTCTAGACGCCGTTGCTGTCTGGAGGGACCATGTGAGCAACTCAGACCAATGGAATGAGAGAGGAGATGATGGCAAAGGTGGTAGGTACCCAGTGTGGGAAGCCCGTAAGCAGTCACCACTTGGAGAACAGCTGTCCAGGACAGCCTCCCACCCTTCAGGGGGCTGTGATGTAAAAACCTCTGGGGTGTGGGACCTGCTACTGTGATCATTTCCTTGATGAATACAATCTGCCAGTGTGTAGAGAGCCAAGGTGGCTGGGGAGGCTTGGACCCTGTAGCACTGATAACTAGGGGTCCAGTCTAGTGGGTGGGACTTTGCAGCGGAAGGTTGCAGGCTTGGGGAGAGATCATCTAGAAAGTGACAGCTCCTCAAATCAAGCTGATGTATCCATTCAGAGCAGGACCTCATTAGGCTGAAGATTAAGCTTCCTATCAAAGGAGATATTTAGTCCCAAGGGATGAGAGAGGAAGCTGCCAGGAGCAGGCAGGGTGTTAGGATACTAGCAAAGCAGGCTGCAGATCGGAGTCTTGCTCAAGTTGAGAACCAGAGCAGAGGTCAGAAAACTCAGGGAGAAGTCAGTCAGCAGGGTGGAAGAAGAAAAGGCCAGGGCTGAGAGATTGGGTCTAGCTCAGGGTGCATGGGACAACCACAGAAGCAGCCCTGTGACAGCCCCACTATCCCAGAATGAGCGAGGGAGGCTGGGAAGGCTGGCTGGTCCCAGTCCACGTGTGTCTACAGAACCCAAACTGCAGAAACCACGCTCAGAGGCAGAAGTGTTGGCCAAGTTCCAAATCAGGGTCCCATTGACACATGTGCTGTCCACTCTAATCACGCCTTCGTTTCGAACTAAGATCTCTGGCCCCATTGCCATCACTGGTGCTGCCAGAGAATGACAATGAGCTTGACTGCCACAGGGACGCAGGGAGCAATTTTCTGAAGTCCAAGTAAAACCCTTCCCATCCCAAGTCTGAGAGTCATTTTTGTCAGATAACTTGGCCTATCCATCTCCTTGGGAGTATTCCGAGCCCTCTCTGGGGGGTTAAGTCCCTCTGAACTGCCGTGAGTGCCTTCTCTTTGTGGCTGTATTCAGAAAAGTCAGATTTATGCAGCTGCTATTCAGAGCAGAACTCCTGGACTCTGTTTAATTTCTACTTTTCTATATGAAGATGAACCACTTACTCATTTAAAGTGTTTCCTTTTTTATGTCTTTAATCAGTGGCTGTTTCTTTACTCTCTCAGAAGTTTAATCTAATCAGAAATAAATCCTACACATATGCATGGCTCATTAGCACATCCCAATCAAATTCAAATTGACTGTCCATATCAGATGTCCCCTCAAAAGTGTGACACTGGCCCATGAAAAGTCAGGAGGGTCCTTTTTGAAATGCAGTGCCATCAAGAATTACTGGAGGAAAGAATATACTCTGTCACCCAGAAGAGAGGGGGCCATCTAACAGGTGTGTGACTCATGTGTCATTGAGACAGCACAGGTGGGGAACTTGGGCAGTTTGGCAGACCCTGGCGCAGACATTAGAGGAAGCTGTGTGTCTGACCCGAGCATTACCCCACTAGCAGCTCCAGGGGACCCTCGAGGTCATCATTCAGATGATAAAAATGAGTCTGAGATGCTGACCATTCTCTCACTCTGAAGTGATATTTGTTTTAAGTAGCTTTCGTCTTACTCCCTTGGAATTCAGATTAAGAAAGCTGAGGTGCTGGGTGTTCACTTAAAGGGATTAGTCCATTTCATACACATCAAAATGAATGGTCAGCTGGGCATCATCTCCGAAAGGCACCTACAGAAAACTCACAATAAAAATGGGATTTATGAAAGAGGTCAGCCTTACAGTACAGTAGAACTGTGGGGCACCTAACAGATCACCTCCCAATATTTCTTGGTGAGGAAGCTGAGGTTCAAGGTCACATGATAATTCAGAAGCAGAGTAGAAAATGCATCCAAGACCTCTGCTCTTTGAAAGACAGAAGGTCATTGTGTTCAGAACACAGATTCTGGGGCTAAACAGTCTTGGTATCAAAACCTACATTTCCCACTCGCTGGGTTGGTGACATTGGGCAATCCATTTCACCTTCTAACGTGCAGTTACCTTGTCTGTGAAATGGAGACAAAAATGACGCACCGCAAAAATAGTTGTTTTGATAATTCAATGAGGTAATGCAGAGGGTTTATTTCAACACGCAGCACAAGTTTAAAGCCCATTAATATTAGGTCTAATTATTTTCACTGTAAGATTCCACTGATGGTAAGATTCAGGCAGGAGGACATACTACATTCCTCTGGGCTGGAGATTTGTACATTCGCTGCCTACATGCCACCCTCACTTGCGTGCCTCTCAGGCACCATAAGCTTACCTTGTCCACAACCAAGTTCTTTATTTTCTTCCCTGCCTCCCCATCTGTCCTTTGGTCTCCTCCTCATCCACCTAATAGCCCAAGCCTACATAAATAATTATATAATTCATCTATAATTACATCATCTTCCTCCTCCTCCACATCCAATTACATCAGCAAATGTAGTCAGTTCTACTTCCTAAATATAGCTTAACTTAATCACATCTCTTGATCTGCACAGCCAACACCCTGGCCCACGCTGCCATCACAGTGGTGTGGACAGCTCTCTCAACAGCCTCCTAACAAGTCTCTCCACTTCAACCCTTGTTGACCTCCAACCCCTCCTCTAAAATTATAAATCAGGTCATGTCCTCTCTCCGCTTTAATTCAATTCAACAATTATTGAGCACTTACCACGTGCCAGGTATTGTCGTATGAGATGGGAATTTTGTCACAGAACAAAATGTACAAAATCCCTGACTTTCTGGAACTTACATTCTATGTTTTCCATTATAGCACTTGCTATGGACTCAGTTGTGTCCCCTATCATTCATATGTTGAAGGCCTAACACCCATGTGCTTGTATTGGAGACAGAAGCTTTAGGAAGGCGATTAAGGTTAAAGGAGGTCAGAAGGGTGAAACCCTGATCAGACAGAACTGGCATCCTTATAAGAAAAGGAAGACACCCCAGAGCTCTCTGTCTGCCACTTAAGGACACAGCAAGAAGGTGGAAGTCTGTGAGATGGAAGTCTCCATTTCCCATTTCACAGGAAGAGGGCTCTTTCCCAATCCTAACCATGCTGGCTTCATGACTCAGACTTCCAGCCTCCAGAACTGGGAGAAAATAAATTCCTATTGCTTAAGCTGCCTGGTCGATGGTATGTTGTTACGGCAGCCTGAATGAACTAACACAACACTTACTGTAATTTGTAACTATACATCTATTTCTTGTTCCCTTTTGTCAGATGTCTGTCCCATTATACCATCAGGTTCTCCAAGATGTAAGGCACTGTGTTTACTTTTTAAACATTGTATGCCCTAGGTTAAACATTGTGAACCCAATGTCACGTATGGTAGGCACCTAACAATGTCAAGTGAATGAACTGCATTAAATGTACACATAAAATTATAAGTCCAGTGACCATATGTCCTGGTTTGCCCATGACGATACTGGTTTATACCTGTTGTTCCAGTGTAATTATTAATAGTATCCCCTTTCACTCTCAGAAGTGTTCTGATTTGCAAATTGTAATTTATTTCTATATTTATTGTTTATTTATATATACCAAGCTTATAAGGCAAACTTAATTTCAGAAACATTAAACTCCAAAATAAGTACTGTATGTTACCATGTATAATGTGCACCCACATTTTTGGCCCAAACTTTCAGGGAAATGATCTTTTAATTTTTTAAATTCAATTAATTATTTGTTTATTTATATTTAGATACTTGTGTTTTGTATTATAAAGGAATTTCAGCATTTATTTGTGAACATCTGGATATTGTTATTGCTTTCCAGAGTCACATTTTTAATGCATAAGCATAAATAAAAAAAATTTAAAACATTTATATAGATACAGAATTCGTACTACCCAAGTATAATGCACATCCTTATTTTTCCCTAAAAAAATTTGGACAAAAAGTTCTCATTATACATGGCAAGATACAGTATCTGTCTTGAAATCACAGTATTACAAATGTTTTCTCTCTCCTACTCCACGTTTCTTTACATGGCTACAGTTCCAGTGCAGTGAAAGTAAGCAAGTTTTCAAGACCCTCACTCACTGAGGGCAGGACTTGAAGCAGGCATGAAGAGTAAAGCAGGGCCCGCCACCTTCAGGGCTCCGCCCCTGCTGGGCACTACACCAAGGAAGGAAAGGGACTGGGGACCTGTCCCTTGGATTGTCCAAAACTAGACAGGCAGCACAGACATAGAGAGAGGACCAAAAGGAGTAAATATTGTGCCCTGGGGTAGTTCACCAGGGATTAACTCTTTATTTTCAGGACTGACTTTCTATTCTGGTAAGCCGTGCTTGGCAGAAAAATTTGTGTAGGGGTAATTTCTGTAAATCATCACTGACAAGCACTGGGAAAATTTCTTCATAGGCACACTTCCCCTTGCACAGCTTCACAAAGTAAAGAGTATTTGCATATGTAAACAATATGTAAATATGCAAAGTAAAGAACATTTCAACCATTCTCTCAAGGACAAGTCTGTGATTTCCCAGTCCTGTCACTTGGCCTCTGTCTACAAACATGCACTAAGTTACCAGTTTTTGATGACTCCCTCTCCCTCTATTCCTGGTTAGAAAAAATCTCTAAACTCTCTGTCTCCTATCAACCCTTAGCCACTCCATCCCTAGCTCTTTGAATCTGTCCTATATTGCTACCCTTTGACTCCACTTGTCCCTTCAAAGTCTGCTTCCAGCTGTACTTGTATGCCCTTTCTCTGCTCACATTCTTATAGTACAGGGTGGGGACTTAGAGTCTTTGGCATCTGACAGAACTGTTCAAATTCAAGCTCCACCACTCCTTCTCTGTGGGACCTGGGCAAGTGGACCAATCTCTCTGAGTGTCAGTGTTTGTATCTGTAAAAGGAGGATAATTATTCTAGCCTCCCATGGTTCCCTGGAGGAGTAAATAACACACAGCATAAAACTCACTAGAACGTAAGCTCTCTGAGGGCACAGCTGAGACTCTCCTGTTCATCGCTGCATACCCAGTGTTCAGCACGTTGTACAGTATTAAGTGAATAAGTTCACTAAGCACATAATGTTTGCTAAGTGATAACATTACTATTCATGCTCTGGCTGGTGTGGCTCAGTGGCTTGAGTGACGACCTGAGTACCAAAGGCTCACTGGTTCGATTCCCAGTCCGGGTACCTGGCTGAATGCAGGCCAGGTCACTAGCTGGGGGCACGTGAGCATCAACCACACATTGATTTTTCCCTCTTTTTCTCCCTCCCTTCTTCTCTCTCTAAAAATAAATAAATAAAATCTTAAAAAAATATATTACTATTCATCTTAGCTTGGTTATTGCACTCCTGAAATGCTGCCTTCCCCTGAAATCTGTGATTTTTCCCACCGATCTAGCTCTTATCTTCCCAGTCAATTCTTCTCCATACCTGGAGCATCACTCTGCCCCCACCCTCCCTTTCCTATGCTCACACTCAGTTCCAAAATCTCTTCTCAGTTCCAAGGTCCTCATTGGGCTCCTCTATCCTCTTACCTTCAGTGGGCGCACAGAGGATACCTGTTCCCCTTGTCTCGCCTCTGAGCCTTCTCTTCACCTTTAGTTCTGTATTTCTGACTTCCTATTGATGTCATGATCCAGATACTACATTTCTCTGTACCCTAATCCAAGTTTATAACATAAGCAGCATAATAAATGCTCACTGTATAAATGAATACATAGGTGAATAAGGCAAGCTTTTGGTTATTTCCATTATTACTTCTAATATCAAACTTGCTCAATATCCCCCTGACCCCTCACCAATTCTCTATCCAAACACCCCTTTCTCACCAATGGCATCCCCAAATCTCCCATCACCTGGGATTAAAATCTCAGTGCTGTCTTTGTCAGACCTTTAATAACTCATTTATAAGGACCAGAAAAGGCTAAGTCTTGACTTCCAGTGATCACTGAACCCATTACTAACATCCAACAGTGCTAAGGGAACATGTGGATGATGCGAGCTAAAGCTTTGAGTCACTGAAAAAATTCCCTTAGAAAGCATAAAAGCCTGCAAACTCGAAAACTGTGTTTAGTGTATTTTGAAATCCTTGGCCTCAAAAGACCACATAGATGAACAGTTATTCCATTGTCCAGTTGTCAGCCTCCTGTAGGCTTCACCCCATAACAGCAGCTGAAGGACAATGCCAAATTGCAGTTCACAACAAAATGAGACAAAACAGCGGCGGGGCTCAGTATCTTCACCCTCACCACACACACAAACACACAAGCATGCATGCATGCCCACACAGGGATGTGTTATTCCAAGCTCTCAGGCAATTCTGAACTCTAGCTCCAGCTGGCTTAGACTAACCCTAATGTTTATAAGCAACCAGAGTCTAAAATCCAATTTAAGGTGTTGAATTTTCTTTCTCCAGGCATGTGCTTCCTGAGACCTTTTCAATTGGGCAGGAATGGCAGTGCCCACACCCCTTTTCTTCTTCTCAAGTCTCTCAGACTGTGCTGGCAGAGACTAGTTGATTTGCCTGAAACTGTGGCAGCCAGGGTTTTTAATTATCTTCCTCGTGGCTGTGTGAGACAGCCATGATGCTAGCAGTGAGCTGAGATTACTGAGACCTCCAAGTCCAAGGCCTCTGGGGAGAACCATAATGTCCCTCGTGTGCTTCAGTTTACAGCAGGCTAGGAAAGCACATATTAACCTGCCTGGACCTCTTTTAGCAAAGTCTCTAGCCCTTTAACCCTACGTATATTTTGTAAAAAGCCTCAAATGATGGTGATGCCAGTGTAGGCAGTTGCTACAGACCCTTCTTTGCTTTCTTTTCCTCCTCTGTGTCTGTGGCTACCCGAACTCAGACTTCTGACTTTCTGTCTGTTTCTGGCTCCTCTCTTTTGGCAGATCTTCAGTCTACCTCCTTTCTGACTCCAGCTTTCGGCTCAGCTCGTCTCTGTCACCTCCTCCAGTTTTGAAGTCTCCTGAGACCTCAGGCAAAAACAATGTGTGGTATTATCTAACCCAGGTCCCAGCTACCATGATAGATTTGGGCTAAATCATCAACCACTGAAACAGACTGCCACTATTTTCCAAAGCGATGCTACCCCAAGTTAGGCCCTGAAATTGAACTGTGTGCCATGGGTGATTTTAAACCCTGAAAGCAGGGGTGGACAAGCATCATGACACAGTGATAAGGCATGAGCCTTGAAACCAGTCAGGCTGACGCTAATCTTGAGTGATCTTGGGAGGTATTTAATCCTGTTACCTCCAGGTTCCTCGTTTACAAAATGGGGATAACAGCACAGACATCACAGGGCTACTATAAAAATTAATGAGATAATATACACAAGGTAATGGGTCAACAGCCCATAATAACTGGAAGCTCCTATCATCATCATCGTCTTCCAGATTAGGCCTAATATACTAACAACGATGGAGCATGTAGTGTGTATCTGCTTTATGAAGTAACAACCTTCTTCTATTGCCCAAGAGTCATGTCACTAAGCCAAATCTTAGATAGTCCAGACTCAGAAATGCCGATGTTGGTACCCAGGGAGAGTTTGAACTCTCTGAGCTCCAGGTCATCTTCCACAAGGATCCTTTTTTCCTTTAACTTAAGTCACTGACGAAAATGTTGGACAAGCCAGGATGAGCAAAAAACCCACAACAGGCTGCCTTCTGATTGCCAATGACCAGTTTATCCGCCATCTGATAGCTCTACTGTTTCTGTCTCTGACCTCTGTGTTAGCTTTATGTCCTGTTACAGAACCCTAGTTCCCAGGCATACAGTTCAGCCCTGTTCTTTTCTCAGCTGTCAATCTACACGTCGCCCCGACTCCTTGGACCACCTGTCCTTTTTCCTGCCTGAAGAACACACTCTAATTCCTCAGCACCTAGCGTAAATGCCATCTCCTCTGTGGTGTCTAACCCAGTTTCCATGTGTTGAGTGGTCACTCTGTCCTGCGTGCTGCTTCAAAGCATACAGGTGCTGTCATGCTTGTCATTTTGACACTGAATGGATTATGCCTTACTCAGCGCTCTAATCAAAACTGTATTCACAGTGATAAATTTCCATCCAGAACGTATTTTCTGAAGTATATATCACTAGTGCAATTTAATCTTCTTGGTCAATTTTCTACAGAATGTGATTAAAATACATTTCCTTTTATAGTAATTTTCCAGTTTGATTTTACTGCACTTATTTTCATTGAGGGCAATATTTTTTTTGCATTGATTTAACAATTAAGGTATGATTCATCCGTCAGTATTTTTAAATCCATACCATGTTTTACAATTATGGTCTCTTTTGTGATTGTGACTTCAACCAAGTTTAGTTTTCCTCAATCAAATTTGGAAGGTGAAAATGATGTTATTCATTTCTTCAATCAATTTTTTAATTTAAAACATTTTTACTATGTTCATTTTTATTTGTTGCTTTAGTTTGTGTTGATTGCCTTTATTATTACACAGTTTGGAAAAAGGATAATTGTTTGTTTAGAAGAATTTTAGGAATATCACAAGAAAAAGTGTGAACGGGTTTTCCAGGTCGTGTACTCACTACAGTTTCCATCGGTGTGTCAAAGAACACAGGAAGTCCCTGAAGTCAAGCTGGACCGAGGGTCAAAAGATCCAGTCTAAGCTCATGACATTTTCTATAATCTTCTCTCAGTCCTGCACTTAGGGGATGGTAAGGTGGTTGTCACTCTCCAGCTAGACAGAGAGCCACCAAAAGGCAGGGTTCATGTCATTCCCCTCTAGTTTCCTAGCACCTGGCAAGTGGGTGTTTAAGGGAAATTGAATGAGTAAATATGTGATTGAACCTATGGGTGATCATGAGAAATTTTGTCTTACTGAAGGCCATTACACTATGCGTACCTATGTCAGGCACAATGTCTTCTGAAGCCATCCTTCTTGGGTTCAAATCTCAGGTTTACCATTTACCAGTCATTGGACATGGGGCAAGTTATATCATCTCTCTATGCTTTGGTATATCCAACTGTTAGTGGGGGTAATATAAGTACCTAAATCACAAGGATGCTACGAGGATTAAGTTAAGACATGTAAAGTACTTAGGACAGTAGTTCACATATAATTACTGCTATATTACTATTAACTCTTAGTATTATGACCATAAATCTCATCTATCTTTCTAGTAATACCGAGAAGAGGCCATGACTTAAACATATCCAATTATCCCAAAAGGCATTCCTTTCTCTTTTAAATGGTTCTAATATCTGTTTCTTACACCTAATTGATAACTACATCTATTATAGCTTCCACTCTGCTATTCAAGCTGTGACCTTATAAGATATATAGAATATATTCTCTTATATTTGGCTGGCTTTCAAATTCAAAACCTGCTAATTGAGTACATATTATATTCCAAGTGTCAGTATGAAAATCAAGTATCCATAAATCCTGAAATCAAATTTTTATAGTCTAAACAGAAAAGGAGAGAAAGACAACATTCGTGTCTTTCACTGACCTTCTCCTTTGGATTCAAGATCTCCATGATACACGATGGGCAAGCCAGATTCCAATTTAAAAATGTAACATAACTTACAAACATTTATAAGCTTGGACTTACAAACATAACACAAATCCTACATAACTGAAATTGTGTGATATTAGCACACGAATATACCAACATGTCAGTGGAACTAGAATAGAAAATCTGGAAACAGATCCAAATATGCATAGTGACTCAGTGTATAATAAATGCAATATTATAAACCAGTGAGGAAAAGGAGTTATTTTAAGTAGAAGGTGTTAGGATAACTGGATGGCTACACAGAAAACTAAGACATTGAGTCCATTCCTTATACCATCCATCAGGATTAATTTGAATGAATCAGAGATTAAAAGGTGAAAATTATAATCATACAAGTATTAGAGGAAAACATAGGTGAATATTTCTATAATCTGATAGTGGGTAAGTTTTTCTATGACTAAATTCTGGAAGCAAGAAGGAAAAACTGATGCATTTTCTTACTTAAAAAAAAGCCCTTTGCATGACAAAAAACAAAACAAAACACCCAGAAGCAAAATCAAAAGATAAGTAACAAACTGCAAGAAAATATTTGCAATGTATATGATAGGCAAAAAATTACCATCCCTAATGTTAAAGAGATTCTAAAAATAGACAAAAGACTAACAATCCTAAAAAAAAAATGGGCCAAAGATATGAAAGGCTCAAGGAAAAAGAAATGCAAATGGCCTTAATCATATGAAAAGCTGCTCAACCTAGCTCTTCATTAGAAAAATGCAAATTAAAACTACTTTGAAGGCTGTTTTTCACCTGTCAGATTGGCAAAAACCCAAATACGCGGCAACGCACTTTGTCGGTTGGCTGTGAGGAAGCAGCCGCTTTCATCACTCCTGGTGGGAAAAGCACTGCCCCTCTGGAGATTTGATGATGCCTCTCAAACATACATATGCGTTTGCCTTCTGGCGTCACAACTCTATTTTTAGGAATCTATGATAATAATAACCTAGTAAAATATGAAAAACATGTGTAAAAGACTATTACTTATGGCACTATGCCCTCAAAGGAAACTGGCAGAATAAAGAATAAACCATGGAATGGTAATGTACTGGAGTAGTATGCAGCTATAACAAAAAGCAATGAGCCCTGACTGTGTGGCTCAGTGGGTTGGGCATCGTCCTGCGAACCAAAAGGTCACAAGTTTAATTCCAGGTCAGGGCACATGCCTGGGTTGTGGGCCAGGTCCCCAGGTGGGGGCATGCCAGAGGCTATTTATCTTTTAGACATGGATGTTTCTCTTCCTCCCTTCTTCTCTCTGTAAAAATAAATACAATTTTAAAACTCCTCTTAAAAAAACAAGCAATGAGAAACATCTCTACATGCCAGCAATCTTCAACTGGCCTGACGCAAAAATTTTTAAAACATGCAAATCAATACCTGACTCTTTAGTTAGAGGCACTCACCTCTCTTCCCTTAGATTATCAAATAAAAAAATGACAATAGCTAACACAACAATAGCCATCTGGTGTGAATGCATGAAAATTATACCTATTTTTTTGTAAAATCAGCAAGAAATGTAATACATTTTTTGGTGTGCTGCAGAATTTTTTTTTATTTTAATGATTGTTCAAGTACAGTGTTCTCCCCTTTACTCCCAATCAAGCCCACCCACCCCTCTCCCATCTTCCCTCCCATTACCACCCTCCCCCTAGTTTTTATCCATGTGTCTTTTAGCTTTGTTCCTGCAAACCCTTCCCCTTTTCCCCTGAAATTCCCTCTTCTCTCTCCTCTGGTCACTTTCTGCCTGTCCTCTAATGCAGTGTCTTTGACTATATTTTATTAGTTTATGTGTGGCATGAGATGAAAAAGGTTGAAAATTGCTGCTATATACTATTATAAAATGATATTTGGAAAAAATGTATATCATGAGAAAAAAAGGGGTAGTGAAATGTGTGCATAGCATACTACCATTTATCTAAGAAAGCTAAGTGAATATATACACATAGTTCCCCATACAGTCATGTGCCACTTAACAAGGGGACATGCTCTGAGAAATCTGCCATTGGCCAATTTCATCGTTGTGTGCAGGCATCACAGAGTGCACGCACACGAACATGATGGCACAGCCTACCACCCGCCTAGGCTGCACGGTATAGCCTACTGCTCCTAGGCTATAACACGTTCCTGTACGAAACACACGATTAAATCAAGCAAGAGACACAGTAAACACGAGATATGATATGAGGCTGCTGCCAGAGTAACATGGCATACTGTTTTACAACAAACTTTTTTTATAGGTAGGAAGAGTATACTCTGAGACCAAGATAAAAAGTATAGGATAGCAAATACATAAACCAGTAACAAAGTTGTTTATTATTATCCTTATCAAGTATTATGTACTATGCATCGTTCTGTGTGCTATGCTTTCCTGTGGCTGGTGGCGCAGTAGGCTTGTTTGCACCAGCATCACCACAAACACGTGAGTAATGCGTTGTGCTAGGACACTATGGCTGTTCTGTCACTAGGTGATGGGGATTTTTCAGCTTCATTATAATGTTATGTGACCACCATCATATATGTTGTCCGTCATTGACCAAAACATCATTATGCTGTACACGACTGTAGCTTTTACAGTATAAAGTAAAACAAACAAAAAAAAAACAAACCAAAATATTTTTTAGAGGTAGTGAGGAAATAGGATGAAGAGGGCAGTGATAGAAGGTAGATTTTTCTGAATATACTTTCTTTTATATATTTTACTTTGGAATTATGTATTTAATAACTATAAAGAATTAAATATGAAAAAATCTATTCCTAAAAATAAAAAGTCAAATGACTCAAATTGACTTTCTATTAGGTTGTAGTATACCACAGAGAGAGGAACTATTGTAGATGACTTTAAATCCTGGTAATTTGACAGTACATCCTGAGTGGAATATAACTAAAGACAAAGAGAAATGCGAAAAATATTAAACTGTTTCCAGTAATCATATTGTTAATGGTAGTGTTGTTATTAGTATTCTGAGACAGTTGTGTGCATACTGAGGAATAAAATAAACAAGTAATTATGTTGGGTCATTAAAGCCCAGAATTTTTGGCATGGGAGAAAGGAAATATAGATGTAAGATTGATAAGGTTAAATAAAAACGCAGTTGTCCTAAATTTGAAATAGAGAGATCATCATGAATGCCTGGGGTATTTTTTTTCTACAAAGATAATGATTTCTACTTCTGCCTACTGAAAAGACCTATGAACATGGACCAATGCAGCAGCAAAAAGCACCCCTAGTGACCAAGACTGAGGTTTTAAATACCATTGCTCACTGAAAGAAAGCTGGGCTCAAGGAACATGTACAAGGGACCCAAGGGCAAGGATAATGGGGCGGGGACTGTCTTTGGGAGGGGAGGTTGGACAGAGCAGGGGAGAGCAATGGGGGAAAATGGGGACAATTGTAAGTGAGCAACAATATAAACAAACAAACAAACAAACAAATTTTTTTAAAAAGGAAAGCTGGACTCCTTAGGGAAATGGATGATTACAGTTCTGGAGCAGGAAATGCGGAGATGAGCCTGGAACATCTCTGATGCAGGAAAGCCATTAAAAGAGGCAAAGGACCCACGGACATGGACAACAGTGTGGGAACTGACTGGGGGAGCGGGGGAGGGAGAGTGGGACGGGTGGAAGAAGGCAAAGGGGGAATATTGGGACAACTGTAATAGAATAACAATTAAAAATAATTTAATTTTTAAAAAGAGGCAATGGAACTCAGAAACTTATGTTAATAGATTTCAATGGCCAAAGGTGAAAATTTGTAATACAATAAGGATATTAAATGTAATGAATTAAAATACATCACATATATAAACTCATAATGACACTAAAAATACTAAAAATGAAATGTTTCCCTTTGGAAGGTGGTAGAGAATCTAATCAGTATTTTGAAAGCTGTTATAGAATTATTTATTCTGATGCTTCCAAATAAACTTTGGTATACTTCCGAGCAACCAAAGAATAGGACGGTTGTGACTGTCTCTGTATAAAAGTTATTCCAGCTAATAAATAAGGAAGGAGAAATAAAATGAATGTGTCATCACTTTGCAACCCCTGATGAACCAGGGGACCTAGTCAATCATCAGCGATGACTGCTAGTGTCACACAGGGACAGGCAGCGAGACGTTACGCACGACATGATGGAAGTACACACATCCTGCCCATGGAATATTCCTGCTACAAAACTGAACCCACATCTCTAGATCTAACTACCAATTGGGAAGAAATATATGGGACAGAGACATGTTCAATGACATTGGGGGAATGCAATCAGGAAAATCTAGACTGTGGGAGTCTTCCCAGGACAAATGGCCTGATCTCTTTAAAAGTAAATTGCAAGGGGGAAAAAACACATGGAGGAGAAATACAGTAGATTAATAACCATTTGAAAAGATATATTAACCAACTGGATCTTGACCCAAGGAAACAAACTATATAACAAAAACATTAGGAGAGAATTGGGAAATGATGAACTCTGAGTATTTGATGGTATCAAGGAATTCTTTTCAACACTTTTAGAACTGAAAATAGTATTGTGGTAATGTTTTTTTAAAAGACCTCATCTATTTTATTGTATTTTTGTTTTCTTTTTTGTTACCCTAGATGTTTCCTACATGGTTTGTCTCCTCAGTGGTTGTCCACAGGACTTTGAGAAGATGCAGCAATATGCAGATACAGACTCCAGACACGGCTTTCTCTCTGAAACTGTGGAAACGGACTGTACAGCACGGAGTAGAAGGCCATCCATTTCAGATACACACTGAAATACTTTTCCATAATATAATGTCTAGGACTTGCTTCCAAATAACTGGAGTTGGGAGAGGATCGGATAGGGGTAGAGATTACAACCAAAGGGGCCATGAGTTAACAACGTTGCAACTGAGTGATAGACGCAAGGGGCTTTCTTACACAATAGTATTCTCTTTATTTTTGCATATGTTTGAAGTTGTCCATAATACAGAGGGGTTTTTTAAAATCCCCTTTATGATGAAATATCCAGAATATAGAGTACAGTAGTCTAGACCCAGGGGCCCCTTCCTCCAGGCCGTGGACTGGCACTAGTCGGAGCCTGTTAAGAACCGGCTACACGGCAGGAGGTGAGCTTGAATGTAACATGACTGAATCATCCTGAAACCAACCCCCACCAACCCTCCTGTCTGTCAAAAAATTGTCTTCCATAAAATCGGTCTCTGGTGCCAGAAAGGTTGGGGACTGCTAGCCTAGACCGTATATTATTTGGTTACTTGTAGAGGACACTTAAGCCCAAGTTTAAATCCCCTTCCTATATAGGGAACATGTAAAGTATAATTCTTGGGCCTCTGGACACTGAAAGGAGGCCCAGCGCTGTTCCCTGGAAGCTAAGGCACGGGGGTATCACCTAAGTTTGGCCAACGCCATGCTCTCTGTCAGAACTGTGAATCTTGGTGAGTGTCATCGATACCCGAGCAATGGTGCCCACCATCCAGCTGTAGGACATCTAGTCATGGCAAAGGGGTCAGGATATTACTCTAAAGAGACCATTCTTACCACTTGACTTTGGCTATGGTTTCTGCTATCTAGTCTTTCTTTGTTTCTGCTTGTTTTCCGAATCTGCTTCTCTAGACCTGTTAATTACTTGAGATATCCAATGACTTTCCAACACATCCCTTTTTCTCTTTCAGTTAGCCTGA
The DNA here is from genome assembly GCA_004024845.1 of Tonatia bakeri. Classification (NCBI taxonomy): domain Eukaryota; kingdom Metazoa; phylum Chordata; class Mammalia; order Chiroptera; family Phyllostomidae; genus Tonatia; species Tonatia bakeri. Next base: position 128,172 of record PVIA01003429.1, on the reverse strand, counting down.
GTCAATTTTCTTCGCTTACAATACAGATTTCTGAGTGTTATCTGAATAAAAAATTCAGTAGGACTACAATAATGTGTATTAAAGCATGTTTTAAAAAATAAAGCAGTACATGAACTGTATGGTAGTATATTTACACAACATATATACCTACATGTATAATAGATATATGTTTTATATGGTATAAATAGAGCATTTTATAGTCTACAAAGTGGTTAAATTGATTTCTTATTATCTTTAGTGTTAAAATAATGATGATAATATCAAGATAATAAAGTATGAGAATTAATTAACTCTTTTGGCCCACATAAATATTGTTCATCCTAAAACACTATTAGGGTAATAATATCTGGCTTGCCTGCAGCACTTGATTGCTGTATGCATTTAATAGGGACAAGTTTTAAAATTATATATGAAAGGCATTACCACTGTTCCTTAGTTGATACAGAAGCCACAGCTGAACCTAGTCCAGGGACTAAGACACTTTTGATACCTGGTGACTATGCAGTTTGTGAAGCCTACTCCTCCCACTGTGTCCATACCTTGTTTGCTGCCTTCATCCCTCATATCCTGTGGGACAGCCACCAGCATTTTCCCAGGGCATACAAAGACCCTAGATTCTCCATGGCTGGGAAAGGTTTACGAGAGAGCATGGTAACTGGTAGACTAGGACAATAGAAAGATGTCATTGATTTAATACAAAGTCACTGTCTGAGGTACTGAGAAATCTCAAATGCAAATTTCTGCTTCATTAAGCTATCAAATAAGGATACCCAGGTAAGGAGAACCTTTAACGAACCCTTGGTGACCCCAAGGCTGAAACGTGGTACGAGTTGGCTAGACGTCCTCCTGTTGTAGATGTTGCTCAGCTGCCTAGGGGGGAAAGGCTGACTCATTCAAAGGGAGCTATCCTACACCCAGCCAGAGCAGTTAAAAGAGCGAGGTTGACACTAGGATGATCTGGGTGAGCCAGAATAAAGATAATTGTCCAGTCTTGGCATATATAATAAAAGGTCAGCCAGCCTCGGGGGTGAAAACACTGTGCAAGAGGCATTATAATAGCAGACCATATTCTAAATAGACAGATGATAACAAATGTTCAAAGACAGAGACTCTAAAATGCCAATAAGAAAGCACAAGTAAGTAAAGCACAGATATCCAAAGAGTCAGTGACTTGCAGATATGCCCAAGTGGGGGTCCAACAGAGAGTCCTATCTGCTAGACTCTCTTCTGTGTGATACATTTCAAAGAGCTCATTGCAATCAAGAGCTACCCACAGCTCAGGCAAAATAGGAGCAGTGGGTCTCTTTCATTCAACTGCCTAATCTGGACACCATGCGTAGGCCAGAGGCCGAGTTGTGATGGTGTGCTTTCCCTCCCCCTCCTCCTTCTACAGTTTCCATTCCAGAAAAGTGGAGATAGCTGTTATTAAGGAATTTAATTCCAAGGAATAATGAATAGGCTAGGTGTCCAGGTCAGTTTTTTTATGTCAGTTCTGCATAACTAAGGAGCTGCCTCTTTCAATGTCTCAAGTTTAACACATTTTACATTTCCCAAAGAAATCTTTAGATATGTATATGCATCTTTTGTCATATTGAACAGAGTACAAAGAATATAATTTAAAGTTTCCTTTATGACTCAAGACTGTTATTAAGATCAAGAATTGTGCTATAAACCTGGGGATCTGCCTGGATGTTTGGTCCTAGAAGAAAGAGACCCAGGCTGTTTTGGTCACTTAGTATCTGTTCTGCAGTCTATGTTCAAATAATTTGCATAAGTTGGAAATATTTTGTCCCTTGAAAGTTAAGCAGTACTTGATGGTAAAAAAGTAAATGGTCTTAGTTTTTTACTTGTGAGAAAGTTTTTTATTTATGAGGATATTTTAAACTGCTGATTCAACTTCTTTAATGGTTATAGGACAATTTTGTTTTTTTATTTTTTCCTGTGTCAGTTTCATAGGCTATATTTTTCTATTAATTTCTTCATACTGTTGTATATTGGTCTCTCTCCCTCTCTCTCTCCTACTGAAAGTTAGTCAATTTTATTAGTCTTTTAAAGAACCAAGCTTTGGTTTTATTAGTTCTTTTTAATACATATTTCTATTTTATTAATTTCTGTTACCTTTTATTATTGTTGTCTAGTTTTATTTTGATTGTTTTCTAATTATATATTTAGCTTATTAACTTTCAGCTTTTCTTTCTTATATAAGAATACGATGCTACACAATTTCTCTTAAGCACTATTTTAACTGCATTTCATATAATGTAATATATAGTATATGTATTTTTATTCAGTTTAAAATATTTTCAAATTTCCCATGCAATTTCTTCTTTGATATATGAGTTATTGAGAAATGTTTCACAATTTCCAAAAATATTGCTTCACCTATAATTTTTGGTTATGGATTCCTAATTTAATTCTATTGTGGTCAAAGGACATTATCTATATGATGTTAATCCCTTGAAATTTGTTGAATCTTGTCATTGTTAGATGAAACGTTCTATATATGCCCATTTGATTCGAACTATTAATTGTGTTGGTCTTTAAATTACTTGGAAAAATGTATTAAAATCTTCCACTGTGTCAGTGGAGTTGTTAATGTCTTTTAATTCTGTTAATTTTTAGTTTATAGAAATTAAGGTTGTAGCATTAGGTGTATAAAACCTTATAATCATTATATATTCCTGATGAATTGCACATATTAGCATCTTATAGAAATCTCCTTTTTCATACTAAAGCATGCTGTAATGGTATTTTTTCTAATGTTAATATAACTACAGCAACTTTTTAAAAAGATTTTATTTATGTATTTTTAGAGAGAGGGGAGGGGAAGGAGAAAGAGAGGGAGAGAAACATGAATGTGTGGTTGCCTCTCGCATGCCCCCTGCTGGGGACCTGGCCTGCAACCCAGGCATGTGCCCTGATGAGGAATCGAACTGGTGACCTTTTGGTTCACAGGCCCTTGCTCAATCCACTGAGCTACCCCAGCTAGGGCAGCAACTTCCTTTTGACTGGCATTTGCCTGTTATGACTCCTTCCATCCATTTAGACTTGAACCTTTCTGTATTATATTTCAGACATCTTTCTTATAAATAGCTTATAAATAATTTTAAAAATCTAGTCTAAAATGTCTTTTTATTTAATGCATGCAAGTTTAGTGCATTTACTGACATATTTAGATTTATTTCTACCATCTTATGTTTTTTCTTTGTACCACCTGTTCTATTTCTCTCTTTTTTATCATGTTTGTATCTTGCTTTTCCCCTCTATTATTTTGAAAGTTAATACTTTCTATATCTATGATTTTTATGGCCTTTCTAGAAATTTTAATATCCTTATTTTATTAAAATTTAAATTCGACTAGCATCCTATCTTCATTAACAACATAAGCATTTTAGAACACCTTAATTATATTCACCCCTCCCAACTTATTGGCAATTTTCATTGTGCATTGCAGCTTTAATTTTTTGTAACCCCAGAAGACATTGCTATTGTGCTACACACCATCACTATTTCTTTAGAGTTAAACTACTTGTAAGTACTACTTGTGTGAGCTTAGTATTCTTTTATCTGCTTACCTTCTGGGACCATTTTCCTTATATCCAAAGTATATCCTTTATAATTTTACTCACCTATTAGTGGCAAACTTTTTCAGTGGGTGGTGGGGTGAAAAGGGCAGAGCAGGGGAAAAATGGGGACAAGTGTAATTGAACAGTAAAAAAAATTTTTGAAAAGGAAAATGACTTTCTTTTTTATATTAGTTTTAAGATATTTAATGAGTATACATATATGTTAATAATTATTTTCTCTTAGCATATTTAAAATACTATTTTATGGCTTTCTAGATTCTACTATTGCCTTTGAAAAGTCAACTGTTACTCTACCATCAGTCTTTAGGTATCTATTTTTTCCAACTGTTATAAGATCCCCTTGTCTTTAGCATTCTGTAGTTTCATTATGATGTCAACTATGAATATGTTTGTATTTATCTTGCTTTGAATAGACTGACTTTGTGAATCTGAGGATTGGTCTTTCACCAGTTTGGACATATTTTCAGTGGTTATCTATTTAAATATTGCTTTTGTCTAATCTCTTTTTATTGTCTCCATTTGGAATGCTAAGGTATTAGACACTCTCCTTCAATTCTACATGCCTCTCATTATTTTTTTAAAAATATTTTTTCTTTCTCTTCCTGGGCTCATTTTAAATAATTTCTTTGGGTCTATTGTCCATTTTACTAATTTCTTTCCTTTAACAATGTTCATCTAGCTGTTTAACCCATCCATTAAGCTTCTACTTTCATTTTTTAAAAATTTTCATGCTTGAAATTCTATTCTGTCCTCATATGACTAATTTTTTCTATTGTTTCTTGCTTCTCATTCATATTTTCAATGTGTTACATCTTTTTAAACATATTACACAACTTATTTTATATCATGTATCTGACAGATTTGATACCTGAAGACTTTGTGGATCAAATCTGGTGGTCTAGCCCTGGCTGTTGTGGCTCAGTGGATTGAGCATCAGCCTATGAACCGAAAGTTTGTTGGTTGGATTCCCAGTCAGGACACATGCCTAGGCTGCAGGCCAGGCCCCCAGTGGGGGATGTGCAAGAGGCAACCACACACTGATGTTTCTCTCACACATTGATGTGTTTCTCCCTCTCTCCCTCCCTCCTTCCCTTTCTCTAAAGAAAATGGAATAAAAAAAAATATAAACAAAATTTGGCTGTCCAATGTTTTTGCTGGTGTTTGCTCTTGGCGCTTTCTTTTTCCCTTGTCTGTTTTGTTTGTGTGTGTGTGTAAGTGACTTCACATTCCTCGGAGGTCTAGCTGTGGCAAGTTAGTGTCCTAATTTAAAAGGGTCTTTTCCCAGAGAAGATCGTATGCGCTTTTCCTTAAGCAGATGCTTAAGAACTTCCAATAACTTTAAGCTAAATATTATTCTTGAGGTTTTCTGGACCAGTAAGTATTTTGATTTTAAGTTATAAACCCAAGGAAGGGATTCACAGAAGACAATTTTTTCTTATCTTTACAGAACAAGACTGAGACAGGAAATCTTTGACCTACCACCAGGGGTGAGGACGGGAGTATTTGTAGTTCATCTTCATACTGATATAATTGGCGTTTGGAGCCCCAGCTTTATGGGAGCTGTGTCTGTGTGTGGGTGGGGGTGTGCTGCTTATTTTATTATACTCTTCATCTTGGGCAAGCCTTAGGCTCTATATGCTGTTCCCTGTACTCTATGAAATTGAGAAAACATATGCTTCAAGTCAACAGGTTCTTCAAATATAATAGACTCAGACTTTCTCTAGGTGCCTACTTTCACTTAATTTTTCTTCTCTATATTAGTTTCCTTGGGCTGTTATAACAAAGTACCACAGCCTGGATTACAAAAAAAAAACAGAAAACAACAACCAAAACAAGCCAGAAATGTATTCTCTCACAGTTCCGGGGGCTAGAAGTCTAGAATCAGGTATTGGCCATACTCCCTCCAAAACCTTTAGGAAAAAAACCTTCCTGGAAAGAAGGATCCTTCTTTCAACATCTGGTGATCTCAGGCATTCCTTGGCTTATGGCATCATAACTCCAGTCTCTGCCTCCATCTTTTCACTGTCATCTTTCCTATGTGTCTGTGTGTGTCTCTCATCAAGACACCATCACATTGGATTAGGATTCACCATACCCCAGTATGGCCTCACCTTAAACTAATTACATCTGTGAAGACCCTATTTCCAAGTAAGATCATATTCACAGGTACAAGGGGTTAGAACTTTAACATATTTTTGAGGGGATGAAATTCAATCCATATCATTCTCTAACAATTTTTTAATTCCTTTCCAGCTATTGAATGCTTTCTTATATATTCTAGCATTTTTATAGCCATCAACTATATAATCTTTGTGAATTCTATTCAACATCTTATTTCTCACTCTTGGTTCTGCTTGGCTGTGGCAGCTCTCTTCCTTCTCCCACTGAGTTGTGGGCTTAGAAATCATAAATTTAACAAAAGCACCACCTTTTTTAAAGCTCTAAGGGCTTTTATCTCTAGATCACTGCAGTATATCTATCTAGTCTTTCAAATCATAAGGACCTGGGGTTGAATCCTTTCTCGACATCTTATAAACTGTAGGGCCTTGAGAATATATGTAAGCTCTTAATTTCACAATTTCTTCATCTGAAAAAGGGGCATTACAATAGCAGCTACTGTTTAGAATGTTTTATGGATGGATGGCATAAGTAAAGTGCCTAGGACAATCCCGGGCACAGGGTGTGTATTGAATAATTGTGCAAACAACTCTATTTCTCTGTTACAAATGGGTAAGGACTTTGAATGGTGCCCTCTAACTAAATGAGGTAAGAATAGCAATGTCTCTCAGTTTTACACAAAATTCTATGGGCAATTGAGGGGAGATTCTATAAGAGAAAAGTGAGGTCCTGTGATTTGAACTCATAAACCATGAAAGAAAAACACTGATAACCACACAAAATGTGAAAATCGATTTTAGAAGTGCTCAGTGGTTCTGTACCCTTTAAGGTATGTGTGTGTAGGGGGTGAGGGCTGGCATTCAAATGAACAGGCCCCACCTTCTGTTCTCAGCCAGCCAATAGGTTGTTGGGCCCCTGCTTTAAAAGCCACCTTTCCTTTAACTCTGAAAAGTAGAAGGGAAGAGATGAAGGGGGAAAAAAGCCAGGCAACATTTCATATTGTATTTTATACTCTGAACACAAAATCACTCAAAGATTTTTAATAAGTACTTGAAAGCCTTACCCAGGCCCACACTCAGAGCTTTACAATCTAGGCCAGGAGAAGCCAGAAATCTCCCACCACTCTGTGACTGACTCACATACATGTTGGAAGCAGGGTTCACAAATCTAATTCCTTTCTCTGTTCCCAGACATTTTTATCCAGAGTGCATAAGTGACTAGAGGCGATCCTGCCCACTCAGCCAATTCCTGGCAGCAGCTACTAGTGAAAAAGATTATGTTTAGGGGCAAGCATTTATCCAGGAGCAGCGCTGAAATGAGATGGTTAGGACACAAGTGGTGGATAAATGACCAGTGTAAGGAGAGCTTTAAAAATGAGGGTGATTATGCAGGCACTGTCCTCTATGAATATATTAGCTTCCCAATAAGCCCATGCATTTGACTGCCTCCACAGCAATTTCCCTGGGTTTCAGTGAAAACAGTTGTCTGGAAGAGTTTTCTAAGCTTAGCTTCAGAGAAACTGCTCCTGCTGCCAGTCCTCAAGGCCCTAGTATTAAGTCTGGGTCACAGTCAGGCTCACACAGTACCCGTCAGGCCACTGCAGGTGATATGAGAATCTCATTGAAGGTGCCCAGTCTCCTCTCAGGGCAAGACAGAGGTTGTGTGGGGCCAGCTGACTGTCCAGTGTGGGTGGGAGGGCTCAGGGGGTCAGAGTCAACAGGAAGTTGTATCCAAGCTGGAGTCCTTGTGGGACTGAGTATCAGGGACTGGAGATGCCAGACACAGACACGAAGGCCAAAGGGGTGAGAGGGGCATCACCAGTAGGAAGCAGCCAGGCATGGCTGCACTGTGCATGGAGGGCTGACTGTGAGGAGGAACATCTTGACCTCCATGAACACTAGCAGGTACGAGGCTTCCTCCAAGGGCTGGCAAGCCTGTAGTACGTGGAAGTGTCAGGCTGCTTAAAGATCCCCATGGAGTGGACAGTGACGACCACCATGGGGTTAGGATTAGGGTTTAACAAAAAGGTCGTTTCCTTGAGTTGGGAGCTCAACTCTTCCATGTCTCCACCCCAAGCCAAAGCAGTTTCTGAAGTCTTTTTCTTCCCAAAAACTCTGTAGGTCCCATCCTGTGTCTCTATCCTATACCCATTAGCCATAGCACACTCGCATGGACCAAACTTAGGGAACAGACATTGAGAATCAGTCCATGATGCTCAACCTTGAACTCCATTTTTCCAGCCCATAGACTCATTCACAGTTTGGGGAGCTGAGTCAAGACCTGTGGGTGAGAAACCCTGCTCACCCGGATCCCGAGCTCAACGTTCTCGCCTCCGTAGACCTCCATGCCTTCATCTAGTAGGCCGATCTCCTGGAAGTACTGGCGGTCCACGATGAAGCAGCCAATGAGAGCTGGACTCCTGCAGGGGTGAGGGGAGATGGACCAGCTGTTAGCAGAGGAGTGGAATCATTGTGCAGCCAGAGGAGAGAGAGAAGAGGTACCTTCCTACCAGGAGCATCAGGCCCCTTTCTTTCCTTTGCTGCCAAAGCTAGTGCAGAGCTCATTCACTGAGCAGCCCTCCTAGGTCTATCTGGTACCTTACCAGATACCCCAGGGAGTCTATTTCATTGGGGCTGCTGCAGCCAGCTCCTGACCTGGGCCCAGCCACCACTCCCATGGAGCTTGCATTGGTATTAGCCCATAGAAGCACTGCTCAGCCTGTCAGTCTGGATTGAACATCTGTGTCTCTAGCTGCCCAGCCCTTGAACTCTGACCTGCATAGCCAGTCTGTTTCCACCTGGGCACTCCGCCAACTTTCCAATCCTTCCCTAACTTGGATTCTGCATGCTAACCTTGGCCCATATAGAAAGATCAGCTGGGACTTTGGATAGCATGGCAAATAATTTGGACTTTATAGGTAATGAAGAGTCAACAAGGAATTTTAAGCAGACAGTGGTATGAGCAGATCTGTGTTTTTAAAGATCTATATTTTAAACCTTAGGCAGCTGAGGGAAGACAGATCGGAGGAGGCTGGGTGGATGTTGAGGAATCCAGCTAGGAAGCTTGTTGCTATATCCAGGTGAGGAATGATGAGGACCTGATCACAGTATCAAGAATGGAGCCAGAACCCTGGCTGGTGTGGCTCAGTGGATTGATTGTCAGCTTGTGAACCAAAGGGTCACTGGTTCAATTCCCAGTCAGGACACATGCCTGGGTTGTGGGCCAGGTTCCCAGTAGGGAACACACGAGAGGCAACCACACATTGATGTTTCTCTCCCTCTCTTTCTCCTTCACTTCCCCTCTCTCTAAAAATAAATAAAATCTTTTTAAAAAAAGGAGACAGAAATTGCTTGAAGACATATTTTGATATAAAATCAGCAGAACTGTGAAACAGATGAACTATGAAGGAGAAAGAGAGAGGGAGGACTTTGGATGGCAGCTAGCCTTTCTAGCTTGGATGATGGTGGGGTGGGGTCCACACATCAATATGGGTAGAGAGAAAATGCTGGCTTTAGAAGCAAGTATTCTTTGCTGGGAACACTGATCTTAAAGGTGCCTGTGGGATACTAGGAGGAGATATTCAACAGGCAGGCCTTAGACAGACCATCTGGGTCTAGGATTCAACAGGGGTCTTAGGCTGGAGCAACATAACCATAGCTCATAGGTCCAGAAGCTGGAAGGCCCTCCTTAGTGAGCATTTGAGTGCGGGACTCACTGGTTACATGCAGACACCCAGCACAGGACTTCACAGGGAGTGACTCACGTCAGGTGAATCAGCACGAGCATGTGTGGGCTGTTTCTCTACTGGGAGCACTAACTTTTGCAAATGACTCTGGATGGTTCCACTGCACACTGCTACCAGTTCTAGCCCTTGCATAGCAATCTGTCAGCTGGTGGCTGAAGGATTTGGAAGGTAAGAGAAAAGAATGGAGAAATGAGGACCCTCCAACCATAGGAACACTTAGTCATGTGCCAATACAACCATCTTTGAAATTGGAAACTCATCCAGGTGGAGAAACAACTTTTTTTCAGGCTCTGTCTTTGGAGAATACTGATGCAGGAGACTGCTCAGTGGAGACTGGTGCCCTGGGGTCCCTGCCCCTTCTCCTTTCAAATCACAGCATTTCATTCTGAATGGCTTCACCTTCCATAGACCACAAGTACCCAGGGAGGTCAATCCACCTAAACCTGCCTCTCCTAAAGCAGACTGAGGTCCTGCTCTGGTGGGAGATGCTTGATCACGGCCTTGGAGTGCTTTGGGAAAAATCCCCCGTTCTGGCTGTATCTCTGAGCGAAGTCCCCTAGCCTGTCTGAGGCTCTGATTCCATATCAGTGACGTGGAATAAACTATGTAGCCTCACAGGATTAAATTAAGTAAAGCACTTTAAAACCTCTGGGACATAATTGCTACTCAAAAATCATTTTTAAAAGATGCACTGCACACTGAAGAAGCCCAGAGAATCTCCTCTCCAAATCATGGTGACTTAAAAACATCAGCTCAGCAGGTAGATGCAGTAGCGTTCCAGCCTTTTCCTCAGCATTCCTGAAACATTGCACTTAGCTGGGCACCACTGCACATGCAGGAAGGGGCCTTCCCCACATGGCCAGACCCACTCAGGGAAAGGCAGAATCCCCAACAGTTACTCTGGGGCGAGCACAGGCCAGCTCAGGCAGTCCACTGATTATTAGCTGGCTGGGGTATTAAGTGGACTCAGTCAGCCTGAAAGTTTTATTGATTTATACCTTGTCTCATTGCCCTCAAATGAGAAATAGCTTACAAGAAAAATGTAAAATACATTGGAAAATAAAACAGATAAGTGTCTGAAAAGTCCAAAAATTCACAACGGAATGAAGGGCTAGTAGAATGCCTGTGTAGCACTGGGTCCTCCTTCGCGGTTCCTAAAAGTACACCCACAAAGGAGACTGTCTGAGCTTCCTGGTGCTGAGCGGAAACTGAACATCCACATTCTTGGAAATGAGATTTACAGTTCCCACGAGGAAACATCACACTAAGTCCTCAGGGGTAACAAGGCTTTCTTTGACTAGCAGTGTATTTGAAAGAAATTCCTTGTCAGTCTTCTTTAAAAGGTCACTTTGGGACATCCTGAACAACCATCTTAAAGACCTCCACACCAGGAGATACTTCTGGGCGCTTTTTACAGCTTGTGCCACATGTGGACAAAGCACTCAAGTTCAGCCTCATGAAAACAGGAGCCGAGGTGGGCAAGGTCAATTTGTATAACCTACAACTTTCAGTGGGGCTGTCTTTATCGAGCAATAAAACCAGGAATGTTTTTCCAAAAACGTTACAGTAATATAATTTATCTCAGCCAAGTTGTTGATAAAAATTAGGTGAAGGAAAATTTGAGATGGAGATGATATTCTTTGTGAAGGACCTAGAAGGCAGGTGTACGAGGGCCAGGCTGATACATCTGGAGATGAGCTGACCGGAAGCAGCTGACGTCAGTGCGGTCTTCTGCAAGAATGCTTGTTGCATGGTCGTGCATTCCCCCCCAGGAGCATTCAACAGACCTGCGGGAAGGACTGAGCCATCCCGGTTCTGAGCTCTGGAGTGGGCGACTAGGGGGATGACAACCACCTGGGTTTGGATCCTGGCTCCACTGCCCAGAGCCTTTGGCAGGGCCACTCTCTTTCATCAGCCCTGCTTTCCTTATGGTATAAAACAGGATGACACAATGAGCTGTCACCAGGTTATAATGAGGAGCAAATAAGACCATGTATGTGAAAGGCCCTTGCACACAGGGACCTCCAAAGAAATACTGAACAACACAAAACTGTGGCACGTGACTGACTGATAGGTAACATAAATAACCACAGGGAAGCCAGGTGGAGTTCTCTTCCATCCCATTATATGTATGAATATAGTTTATTTTTTCTTCCGGCAAGGAAAATGTGGTCTTAGATAACAATCACCCACTTTCAATTAAATTTTTCATAATCTTCCTTCCTCACGTAATACAAAGCAACATCAGTTTCTAATCTCTTTCATTCCAGGAATTGTCCCCTAGGCCACCTTCTGGTGTTGGCTGTGTGTTTAACATGCAGGACTTAGCAGGGAGCATAAAGGTGCCTGCTCTGTGATTAACCAACAGAAACAAGGGCTTGTGGGGATGGCTGTTTCGGGAGTCCTGAGCCGTAAAACAGGGGCTGCACAGGGGAGTCATTTGGGTGGTCTGTGAAGGCAGCAGCAAAGGTTCAGTTCGGGGTCTTTGAAATGCAGTTTGAAGCTCCTTTTGTCTGAGCCCTATAGGATGAGCTCAAACGTATCAGGAGGGCATACAAGGTGCTGTGAGGTCTGGGCCTGCCTCTCCTTCCCTCCCCCCCGTGATCGGAGGCTGCCCCTGTGGGCCCTCCTTCTAGACCACAGGAGGCAAACACAAGGCCCACAGGTCGAATCCGGCCCTCCACCTTGTTTTATCCAGCCTGGCACCTTGTTTCTGCCCGGCGGCAGCACTGAGCTCTCGCTTCACTGTTAAGGAGCAGTTACACTGATACAGTCCTAAAATTACACTCGGCCCTTTGAAGGCAACCCAAGGCTGATGTGGCCCCTGGTGAAAATGAGTTTGACACCCTGTTCTAGACCCTCTGAACCTCCTCTGTGCCCGTGAACTCATTCTGCTCCTTCGCATGTGGGTGCCCCTGCCCCAAGCTTACAATCTCCTACTTGCCCTTAGAAACAAGTGCAAATGCTACACTCTCTGAAAAGGATTCTCCCCACTTTCCATGCAGTTTCCACTAGCACGATGGAATAATGTTATTCTAAATATTTTGTCTGTCTTTACTAGACTCTAGGATTTTGGTGGCAGGGATTAAGTCTGAATCACCCCAGATCCCAAGCTCCCAGCAGGTGTCCACAGTGATGTGTTGGAATGAGCAACTTGGAGCTTCTGAATGAATTCTGGGAGCCACGGCTCTTTGAAAATGGATCACCAGAGCCTGTGAGCAGTGACTGAAGGTCATTTGTAATTCCTTTCCATCACCACCCGCCTCACTCCACCCGGCCGTCCAATGATAGGACTGGACTTAGGGGAATAAGGGCTGGGCTGGAAGGGGAGCCCTTGCCTGGAAGACAAGGCAGAGAGGCCCCCAGGTGAGGATGCTTTACCTGATTGGGGCTGTGGAGTTCTCCAGCTTCCACCAGGCCTTGGGGGGGTTTAGGTAGCGGCACCACAGCTCCCAGTCGAAGCCTTGGGCGGCCAGAGGATACTCTTCGATCTCGAAGTTGTCATATTTGATGTTGTCGAAGGATGGTGAAATGACCCGTTTCCGGTTCTCCTTTATTCGGGTGAGCACAGGTTCAGCCCTGAGCAGGAGAGAGGGAGAGAGGGGTCACTGCTTCCAAGGTGGACAAACACCATACTGGCAACTCCTGAAGCTCCCTCTCCTGCAGAAAGAGAAAGGAACACCTGGCCATCTCCTCCAGGGGAAAGCGGCTCTGCCTCCCGGGAAGGGGGCCCTGGCAACCTCCCATCCCCCACACTTCTGGGCCGCAAGAGGCCTGACCACTTCTGTACCTCCTGGGTGGAGCTAAGAGAGTCTTAGTGCCTTACATATTTGTGTCTGCTTGCTTTCCCTTTTTCCACTCAAAAAAAAATATTTAAGAAAGAAGAAAGAAACAGATCTGAGGTTCCATGGGAAGCTTTCAACATGGCCTTTTATTGTGCTGAAATTCAGTGCATTAACCAGGAGACAAAGGCATATAAGGACAGCAGAGATATGGAGGCAAGAACAAACTTACTTCGTGCTGCTTGGGTCCTTCCATCTGTGCCCCACCCCCACCCCACGTGTTCCCCTCTGCCCAAGAAAAGGTGGCAGGTCTGGCTTCCAGGGAGCCAGGGGCCCAGGCAAGTCAAGTGTTTGCAGACAGGAATGATACGCTTCTCATTAATAATGCAGTTATTGCATAACTGTTTATTTAAATCAGCTTGAAATAGTATGTGTCCTTCTCCTCTCCTGGCTGTAAATCCAATGAAAATGCTTTTTAAATAGTCACAAATGGCAAGCAGAGACTCCAGCAATGATAAATGGTGGCACTGCAATCTTAATTCGGCCGATTATGTAAAAGTGTGCCCAAATCCAGCCTTGCTGCTCCTCCTTGCTAAATGATGCTCCTCACCCCACTCTAGATCCCAGTGCGAGCAGGCATAGTGGTTAGCAGGGTGGCGCACTCAGTTACCCCTCGCACCTGTACTGCCCACACCCAGGCTCTCTGCAAAGAGACGGTGGTGAGCCACAGTGCGCCCTCTGGCCTGCAGGGATCTCAGTGTCAGGTGTCCATCCCTGCTCAGATACAGCCTTGGAAGCCTTGTATCTGTTCTCTTCCCCCCACCGCAGTACCTGAGCAGCCCTGACCAGAGAAAGAAAGGTTTTCTAGGACCTAAGTGTCACCAGTAGGGAGAATCTGAGATACTGTGCTACCACTGGCCTGGCCTTCAGGGAACCCAGGGCACTTATGACATCAAACCACTCTAGCCCCCTCCGCCAACTAGGCCTTGGCCCCATCTGTGTGGTTGGCCCTGTCTTTCTTCTCCTGTCTGGTCCGGGTCTCACTTTTGTGGGGGTTGCAGCTCTGTCTCTATGTAGGCTGGTACTCCTGGCTTTGTCCCTAGCATTTACCCCTCTGCCAGATCATATCCCCTAGAGTCCCACTGCAGCCAGAGTCACACCTAATGTCATCATACCTTTTGTGTTGACCCTTTTGACCCTGACCCTCCCCCACCCTAAAGGGCCAGACCTGTTGCCTGTGTCACTCACACTCCCAGATCTCACCTGTTCTGAGAATTCTCTGCTTACCCCAGCTATGACTGACATCCCAGCATGCTTTGCACCCACTTGAGCCAAAGCCTCTGGTCCATGTTGGAACTCATCCTCCTCTCCCGATGAGCACTTACCAGCCCACATTGAACTCCACATGGGCATCAAAGAGTGCCACGACGGGGGCAGTGGCCACTCTCCAGCCGCTGACCCTGGAGCGGATGAGGCCCTCCTGCTTGCTGTGGCGCACGACTTTGATAAAGCCCGGCTTCTGGCCATTCACCTTATCCACATACTCTGTCAGCTTCTCCTTTAGTTCCTCTGTGAGGGAGAAAATGTAGCATTAGCATAATGAGGGCAGGGGACAATCAAAACAGGATATATGAGGAAATAGGAGGAGGGGCTAAAGACATTTGGCTGAAAGAAATCCTCAGTAAGGACTGAAGGATGGTCTTCAACTCTCAGTGGTTATCAATGGGAACAGGGACTTGATCGGCCCGCTATGGCTGGGACCAGTGAGTGGAAGGGTGAGGGACCCTGGTATTTGGAGGGCAAAAGAAAAAGAACATTTCATAGTTGGAGTGGCCCTGTGAGGACAGCAGACAATTCGTCACTGGAGGAGCGGTATCACTCACCAGGATAGACACAGGACATTCAAACCTTAGGTAGGTAATTCGTTCAAAACTAAGTTTAAAATCCTGTCCAACTAACTGTGAGGTCTTGGGATCTGTAGGGACTTGCCCAAGGTCACAGAGCAAGTTCGTATCTGTCCAGGACCAGAGTCTCTCGCCTCTTCCCAAGCATTTCTGCCTCTGACATCCAGTTTCCTTACCTCCTCGATGATAACCAGGGACACAAAAAGGTGTCCAGGGTCACATCCTGTCCATCCACCCAGGACTGTTGGTTTGGGAATATCATGTGTAATAAGATTTGAAATCAAGGTCTTGAACTTCCTTCTAAATATGTTAGTTTTTCTCTAACACCTTTAAACTGTGCACCTAGAAACTGGTCTAATACTTCTGGAGTAAATTGGGCTATACAGAATAGGGAAGTAATCATCCCCTGCTTATTCTAGAATCTATGTTCCTATTCATGCAGTTTAAGGTCACAGTAACTTTGCTTACTTTTGATTCAAGTTGGGTTTCCTAGAAACACACACCTACTGGTTCATTTCACATGGTGCTGCTGAGTCAAGCCTCCTTCATCCCATCTCTCCATGGATGCATGTGTGGGCACATGCATGGATGCTTATCATGTGTGTGTGTGTGCCTGCATGCTCTGACACAGAGCATAGGATCTTATGTTTATTTCTCTTTAATTAATCTTTTTAGAGATTCACACAGTCTATCCAAAGTCCACATGTCCCCCACTAACCCTCCAGTTCTGTTATCCAATGTCTGTTACCAGCCCTTCCAGTTTTTAGCTTCTGCAAGTGATACGCACATGGACCTTATTGTCATTCAAGTTATTCTTTTAAAAAGTGTGACCCACCCTGACCAGTGTGGCTCAGTTAGGTTGGGCATTGTCCCACAAAGTGAAAGGTCGCTGATTTGATTCCCAGTCAGGGCACATGCCTGGGTTGTGGGCCAGGTCCCCAGTGGGGGTGCATGCAAGAAGCAACCAATCGATGTTTCTCTCACACATTGATGTTTCACTCTCTCCCTTTCTCCCTCCCTTCCCCTCTCTCTAAGAATAAATAAATAAAATCTTCAAAAGAAAAGTGTGACCCTGGTCCAGGTCTAATGAGGGCTGTCAGGCATTCTTCTTCCAGCCCAGAGAAAATTCAGCTGACTTTTGGGCTAACTCCCAAGTCTCACTTTAGCGGATATGAAAATGACCCCATGATCTCAGACTGCACAGCTGACTGGGGCGGCCTGCCAATGCCACTGTCTCACAAAGGCCAGGAAGTTGACCAATAACAGTATAGCCCCATGTGCCCTGGGCTTACCAGGTCCTCAAGTATGGTTGACAGGAGGCCTGTTGAAACATTTCCTGTTTCATCTTTTCAAAGTTGACCACTCATATGTCCTTTTTGAAAGTATTAAGTAGAGAGCTCATAGGCCTGGTATTTGTCAGTTAAGTAGTGGGTACAGAACTTAGAGTGAGACTTGGGTACTACTTCAGCCCTCAAGTGAGAATCACTGCCTGTGGGGACCACTGTTACTATGGCATTTATTGATGGGACAGAGCTCTGGATAATTGCCACCAATGACCAACCATGAATCCCACCTCTCAGAATTCACATCTTTGTGTGGTGCCTCACACTGAATCTGGGCTGACCATATGACAAAAGGGTGCAGCCAGAGGGACCTCCAGTCAGTCCCAGGCCTTAGGAGGCCTTCTAGCTTTTGCTTTTGTTCTCTTGCTGCCCTAAGTAAGGAAGCCTGAGCCAGCCTCCTTGTGGATGAGAGGCGCAGAGGGTCCCCAGGCATTTACGCTACCCCACTGATGCCCCAGACATGGGAAATGTCTCGGATCCTTCAGCCACTGGCTGATTGCTAATGCTGACACCTCATAGAGCACAAACACACCGCCCTTATTACAGAATTATGGTTCTAGCTGTTATTGAGGAATTATGAGCCAATGAATGGTTGCTGTTTTTAAGCCACTAACTTCTGGGGTGGTTTGTTATACACAAAGGCTATCAAAACATGATCTATTGTTCTAGTATGATGCTGGGGTTAAAGTTAGATTGTGAACTCATGATGCACAGGAAATGAATTCAGACACAGAAGAGCCAGCTTAGAAGGTGGCAGCAAGAGATGAAAAGGCTTTGTTTCTTGTGGGAGCTGCTTGCCCTTTTATACCTCTGAGCTCTGTTAGCAGTGAACTAGAATAAAGGTTTCTGGTGGATCAGCTAGAGAAGCATTCTGTTCTCAGCCAGCCACATCCCAAACATTGGCTGCTGATTAGAAGAGAGGATTCCTTTAGCCTCAACCAAACAACTGCTGTCAAAAAATTTTAAAAGACCACCCTGGCTGGATAGTTCAGTTGGTTGGAACATTGTCCTGTACACCAAAAGGTCGTGAGTTCGATCCTTGGTCAGGGAACATTCCTATGTTGCAGGTTCAATGCCCCAGTAGGGGCATATACAAGAGACAGCCGATTGATGTTTCTCTCTCTATCTCTTGCTCTTGCTCTCTCTCTTTCTCCCCCCTCTCTCCTCGTTCTCTAAAATTAATAGATATATCCTTGGGTGAGGATTAAAAATAAATAAATAAAAGATTTTTAAAGGCCTATAATACCCCAGATAACACTGGCTTAGCTTTTGCAAAATACATTTACCTGATAATATTTTCATGTTTTCCTTCAAACTCTGTTAATTGCCAAAGCAAGAAAGATTTCAAAAGCACTTTTGTATTTGATAGAAAACTGTCCAAAATATCGCTTATTATATATTACACATCATATATGATCCATACTTTTCAGAACTTAGCTTAAAGAAACATACAGAGTTGTGCTTTCCCTTATACCTAAAAAACGCCCCCACATAACCCATTGTATTTACCTTTTTGCCAAGGCTGCCAGGAAGCTCAGAGACAAATATGATGACTAATCACAGGGTTCTACCAGCATTTTTGCTTCTTAAAGCTTTGATTTTCAAGTTCTAGCCTAAAAGTTGCATTGTCTTTTACCTTTTTCCCTACATAAGCTACTCTTAATTATTTTTTGAAATATTTATAAATAAGTTTTAATAAAATGTCTTGGGAGTGTATGACAGGAGTGTAAGTGTGCAAAGAAGGAGAAGGCTGTGTTTCATGTCTGTTTTAATATGTTGAGGACAGGGAACATAGGGAGTCTGCTCTCTGTGACCCTGCCAAATTTAGAATCAATGGCAGAGATGAAGATGGCGGCCAGGATTAACAAAGAAATACAATTTGCACCCTGCATGGGGCCAGGTGTTATCCTGCTTGTACTTCTCCACCAGCCCTCTCCTGCTGTCCACAGATCCCTGCTCTGCTGACATCTGGGTGACCTCCATAAATCAGCACGCCCAGAAGCCATGTTGATGAAACACCATTCGCCTCCGCCTTGGAGGAGGTCACGGGCCACTCTCCATCATCTCCATGCAGACTGCTTGCCTGCTCTCCCTCCTTCAGCCTTAGATGCCAAATAAAAATGCAAAATTTACCAGCCTGTTCAAACAGAGCCCTTTCTTCCCTCCTTATATATGTCCCTTGTACTGCTCCCATAAAAAGCAATTAGCTCTACGGAGTCACCCTAAAAGAAACAGACGCAGGCTGAGTAGAAGTCTGGTACCGACGGCTGTTAATCTGATTTAAACACCTAATGAGATACTCTTTATCTCTTGCATAAAAGGAAATAAAGAATCAGGAAATCGATGCCTGATGGGGCTTCGTTCTTTGGAAGGCAGCTGCACAGGCATCTTGGCAAAACGGCCCCCCATGCTCGTTGTGGAGAGCAGGTCCAGCTCCTATCCTCCCCTCACTGTGCAGGTGATCATTTCCCATGTTTGCCACTGGTTTGGGGGAAGCAGGAGTGAAGGGAGAGGCCACTCATTCATTCATTCATTCATTCATTCATTCAATGACTACTAAACATTCATTATGTACCAAGTACTGATCTAGCTGCTGTGGCAACAAACGTGAACAAGACAGTCCCTATGAAACATTCATCTACTAGATCTTTAAAAGATATGTTATGTGATGTACTCCACTGAGGGGGCAAGGGAGGTCGGGGAGACAGAGAGAAGAAAAGATAGAGGAAGAGGGGAAGAAAGAGGGGGTATAAAGAGGAAAAGGAAGAGGAAGGGAGGAAAGATGGGGGTGGAGTAAAGGAAGGAAGAGGAAGAGGGAGATTTCTGAAAAAGAAAATAAAATCAGAAACTCATTCAGTGCTTCCAGATACAGAAGCCTCTTGAACGAGGGGCCTCCTCGGCCTGAGAAGCAGTGCTTGGTGCACTCCTGGGGCGGGATTGCTAGGCACGGATGCTGCGCGACATCCTGCAGTTCAGAAACAGCCCTCCGCAGTGAAGAATTATCCCGTTCAAGAAGTCAATAGCACTGAGTTGGAGAAACCTTGCTGGCTTCTTGGAGAAACCAATACGACTGATGTCCTTATAGGAAGACAGCCATATGAAGACAAGCACAAGGGGAGAATGCCACATGATGACAAAGGCATAGATTGGAATGACACATGTACAAGCCAAGGAACACCTTGACCTTGAACTCCCAACCTCCAGAACTGTGAGACAAGCTCTGTTGTTAAGCCACCCAGTTGGTGGTCCTTTGTTATGGCAGTCCTAGGAGACTAATACTTCCTAGGTTCCTCACTCCTCAGGAGGGACATTGCTGAGGCAGGTTGTACACAGCCTCCTGGTGGTTCCCAGGATGACTGGGGCCTAGAGGCCATAGCGGTACCTTGCTCGTTGTTCACAATAGTTATTAACTTTCTTCTCTGTCCTGTCTCATGTCCCCATGCCCTCACCACTATCTCCTTGGATATTCTCCCAGACAAATGAGTTGGTCTCAACTCCTGTCTCAAGGTCCGCCTCTGGAAGAACCCCAACCAAATCATATGTTCTCCAAGTCACTATGGTCCCAGTAGCTGCTTCACTCTTGCCTGGTCCTTGAAACCATGTTTATTTTCAACCCTTAACCTATGTATATAATGTTATGTAAATATGTGTGTTCACTTACATCCCTCTACTTTTGCACCTCTGCATTAACTGGTTAATGTTTAATAAAGTAAATAATAAAAGTGATGTACTCCACATTATTCTAAGCATTTTGCATACATATCTCATTTAAGCCTTTTAACAGTCTTATGATGTACTTTCTATTATCATTATTCTATTTTGAAGACAAGGAAACTAAGGTATACTGTGACCCGGGTAGGAAGTGGTGGAGTCAGGACCTAAACCCAACCAGGCTGTCCCCAGAGTCCACACTCTTTACCTCCACAGTTGTTGCCTCCCTAGGATAAAAAGCTGACCTGCTTCAGAATCAGCTGGTTAAAAACACAGGTTCCAGGCACCACCCCACACAGGGTCTGATTAGCAGATCTGGGTAGGACCAGAGACTCTGAATTTCATACAGGCTCCTTGTGAGATTCTGATAGGCAGGCAAGCCTGGTAACAACTGACATAAATGAAGATGGGCTTTGTAAGTGGGTGGGAGGGGACCTCCTCTGAAATTATGTGAGGCTCCAGCCCTTAACTGAAGCCCTCAGACTCTGAAAAAGGCTCCCTAATACCTGACCAGTTCATTTTCCTCCTTATTCTCCCAAGCCCATGGGCTCTGTCTTGCTGCCCTCAGTTGCAGACCCTTCACTTGGCAGTCCGTTTCCATTTTACTGTGTGGCCCTCTTTGGATCTGATGCCTCGGACCGTCCCTCTGTAGTTCCCCAGCTGCCCCCACTCCCTGCACAGAGCATTGCCTTCTGACCCCTCTGTCTATCCCCACAGTTTCAGGCCTGCCCAACCCTCCTCTAACTCAGTGCTGTCCCCACAAACCCATCCTGGATTAGAGTTGCCACCCCCTCTCTCCACTTGCCTGGGAAGGGAGTGTGAACGCCCCACTGAGAAGCGCTAATAATTGTTAGTCTCCAATGGTGCTAATTTAAAGATTAAAAGCACAGTACATTTCTGTTTATTCCTCTAAGAGTGAACAGTAGCTGGTCTTCCTTAGATCAGAAGATTAACTGGCTTTCCTCTAAAGCCATTTAGGGCCATTGAAACGCAAATGGTATGCCAACACACTTGACAGAAGAGATTATTCATTAGGATGCAAGGATTGTCAAATTTAGATGAGCATTCCCTCACCTGAAAAGCACAGAAATAAATACGTATAGGTCCCACCAGACCCCCACCCTCTGAAGAATCTGGAGGAGGTCTCGGGACTCAGGGGCCCTGCTGATGAATGATGGTGAGCCTGATCTGGAGAGCTGGGATCCAGGGAAGAACAGACAGCCTGAGTCGGGGGCCGCGTGTTTTGTGTGCTCTTCTCAAAGATCACTCCAGGCAAGCTTTCAAATCCTGGGCAGTTTGCAAATGCCTTCCATGGGGTTTACTCTGCTGTCCAATACCCTTAACAGCTACGCTTCTGTCCAGCTCCTTTAATAGCTGCATTTCTTCAAAGTCAGCTGGTACTGAAGTAGATTTGAAATGGTCTTAAATTATTCTCCTTACTAAGGACTTGGGGAAAGAAAACTCCACCCAGGATCCCCACCGATGGAATATAAATATGGCTATAGGACCTAAGCAGTGTCACAATCTTCCTGGGAAGCTTCCTGCATTAATTCAGTATTAGCAAGTTTTAGAATGACCCAAAATTACCACCTAATAGCCACCCATTTCTAGGTCTACTCTTGTGTCATAACCAGGCATTGGTGACCACAAACACCCACAAGCAATATGCACTCCTCACTAGTGGTCTCCAAAGCCAGGCTCTCAACATCCACTAATGCCCTTTTACCTGTTACGAAAATGGCTCATGTTCCAAAAGGTCCTGTATCCTGCAACAAAATGGTCAGAACTGGTTTCTGAAGATGATTGTGGCAGACGATATAAAAATGGTCCCCTGAACAGTCAGGGATATGTTGGGTGCTGATCAAAGTTTCTCTCTTTCTCTCCCAACAACAATCAAAGCCCTGATTTATAACAGTTGCCAATGTTGGTGGTGTAAATACTCCCACCACAGCTGACTTCACCCTACTAACATAATGCCACTGACTCTGACTTGAAAAGAAATGTGCAGAGGTAGGAAAGGGTGTGCATGATCCGCAGTCGATGGTCCAGGCCAGCCCTAGCACACTGGTTCTAACGCTGGGGCAGAAGGGCTGCTGTTCTGTGGGCATCCCCCCGACTCACTATACTATGGGCTCAGTGCTTTCCACCAGCCCATCCCATTCTTTATTCATTCTTTCAGCAATTACACGTTAAGCACATATGAAGTACCATACATTATTCTATATTCTCATCTTATTGAAATCTCACTAACACCCTGCAAACAATGACATCTATAGCTAATGCTTATTTATTTAGTGTTAACCACATGCCAGGTACCATTTTAAACCCACTTTATATACAGGGTGGGGCAAAAGTAGGTTTATAATTATGAGCACATGAATAATCTTGCATTATTATCAATTATTGTATTATTTTCTTTTTTATTCTTGTTTATTCTATTACCGTTGTCCCAATTTTCCCATCTTTGCTCTCCTCTGCACATCCCACCCCCTGCTCCCACAGTCAATCCCCACACTGTTGTCCATGTCCATGGGTCATTCATACATGTTGTTTGACTAATCCCTTCCCTTTCTTGTATTATTTTCTGTAAGAGTAACTGTAAACCTACTTCTGCTCCATGCTGTACTGCTCATTCAATCTCCTTAACAACCATGATACTACTCCAGGTAGGCAGTATTATTATCCCCATTCAGCAGATTAAGTAATCGGAGCACAGAGTGGAGAGATTCATGCAGGGGTAGGGCTGGGATGTAAATCCAAGCACCCTGCCTGGTTTTCATGTTCTTAATCCCTCATATTATCTTCAATGGCAAAGGAGAAAACTCAAGGATCAGACTTTAAATGACATACCCCAAACAATAGAGACCGTAAGGAAAGAGCAGGGGTTCAAACTCCTCTCTGCCCTATCTAAAGACTTCACTCTGTCACCCTGCCCCACAGCCTGCCAAAGGAGCTGTGTGTCTCAGGCCTCAATGGCACTCTCTGATCAGGGATTCATTTCAGGAAGCAAAATTCCTCTTTTTTATAACTACATATACTTAGAACCCAAGCCAAGGGATTAGACAGCCAAGTTCAGCTTCTTTTTGACTAGAAGGCTGATACAGAGTATTCACACACAAAATCCAATTTCTCTGGAACACAAATCCCTGAGCAAGAAAGACCACGGAATAACAGAAAGGACTTAAGTTTGGGTAAGAGTTTCCTGGAGTGCTTGTTTCTCACCTTCGGGATTCCATCCAGTACGGGTCCCAGGACAAAAGGTTGCCTGAATCAACCTGAGTGTTCACAGGTTCGACCACACCCTTCACGTCCTGGCAGGAGATTCTGAACTCTTATACCCTCTGCTCCTGATGCTCCCAGTCTTGCCCAAGGTCACAGGGCTGGTAATCAGCACGGCCAGGAAGAGAATCCAACCCTCCTTCCCCCAGGGCCAGACCTCCAGGCTCTCTATTCCACCAACTCTATTTGACCACCATGAGTAATTAAAAAAATGAAAATGAGAATAATAGACTAATAGAAATCAGTTGTCTTCATGGACT
This sequence comes from Tonatia bakeri, assembly GCA_004024845.1. NCBI lineage: Eukaryota > Metazoa > Chordata > Mammalia > Chiroptera > Phyllostomidae > Tonatia > Tonatia bakeri. The sequence goes on along the minus strand of PVIA01003429.1, from coordinate 104,443 downwards.
AAATGACCTTGGAAAGGGGCCAGCTTGCCTTTGTGCTCCCTGGGGCTGTGTAAGGAGGAGATTCCTATAAAGCAAAGGTGGGACTGCAGCCCAAACACTGTGAAATTACTTACAGGGAATAAAAGACTCTGGCTACTCTGATGGCTTTCAGCAGGAATCCGAGGACTTATTAAAACTGCCATGACGGGTGATTGATGTCACCCAGGCGGAGTAGACACTCGCCAGCCCCAGCCCCTCTGACTCTGGAATACTGGGTAGGCGAGCTCCCTGGGGGCTCTGGGGAGGGTGTGACCGCAAATCCAAAGCTGTGGGAAATCCAGGCATCATCAGCATTTAACAGCAGGTTAATTCCAAACTGAGAACAAGCCCTCCTGGTGTCCCATCAGGCAAAGGGAATTCAGGGACAGCCAGGCTCAGGCCCTCCCACCCCTATGGGTCGGCACTCGAGAAGGATAGTTGCCATTGGCAGTTATAACAGCCAAGGGCCAACTGGAATTTTGGTGCTAACTTATTTTGTGCAAGAGTTGGAGAGGTTAGAGTGTTGCCTCACTCGGAAACTTGATGATCCAGAACCTCATGACTGACAGCCCAAGAGTTTGTCATTCTGAGTCCAAAATTTCAAGATTCTGAGATCCCTAGAGTCTGTGATCCTCAGAGAGTAACTCCCATGACCTGGAGATCCTAGGATTCTAGGCTTCTGTAAATGCTGGTGTTGTAACACCCCTCCCTCCTATACCAAGCTCAGTGGTACACCAGTACTTTTGCACTAACTGTTTCCTTTGCCTGAAACATTCTTCCTGCCTCTGTTGATCTAGATCAGGTTCTTTGGGAAGCCTTCTTTCATCTTCAGCTCCCCAAGTGGAGGGAAGGCTAGAGGTAGGAAGGGGATTTTTCTCTCCTTGGAACACACATGCTGGGTACTAGGCGACCAGTGAGGACCAGCGTCAGTCAGTCTTGAGGTCCAGAGCCTGCTGGCAGTCCTGAGCATAACTCCCCCACCCCGACCCCAGGAAGAGCTAAGGCTCCCACAGGTTGTAAATCTGCTCTGTATTTCTACAAATCACTGCTGCTCAGGCTGTGTGACCGGCAGCCTTAGCCTGGCTGATTCCCAACTCAGCGGGCCCAGTGGGCTTTGCACACATATTTACAGCCCAGCTCGCTGTCGGTGCTTGTCGGATCAGGAGGTCTGATGCTCCTTCCCTCAGCTCACAGAACACCTTCAGGCAATCTATTCCCAAAGGAAGGATCCCATGAAGGACTGGGTGACAAGGCAGAACCCAAGTGCCCTGCTCTTAGCCCTCAATTTTATTTCTTTATTGAAAGATGCCATGTAGAGCAGAAAGAACAGGGCTCAGAGGAGACATGGACCTCATTTTAATTCCCAGTGCAGCCATTTAGCAGCTGTGTGACTTAACCTCTCTAAACCTCAGTTTCCTCATCTTTGAAATGGGAACAACGTTATCTACCCCTTGGGTTGCGGTGGGGTTCTGTGAGATAATCCCTGACAAGTTGTAAGTGCTTAATAGTAGTACCGTTATTACTATTAATAGTTGTTCATTAGTCTGAACTTCTTTGTTTCCTTCCTCCCTTTCAAAAGAAGACACTAAGCCTGGGAGCAGGGCCCCCCACACTGTTTGGAAAAGCCAGGACTGCAGCAAATTACCCTTGGATTTTCCCAGGCACAGAACACTACTGTTCCTTTTCAAGGGCCACTCAAAATCTGGCTGCTCCATTTTCAACCCCCAGCCCCCTTCCTACCCCAATCTGTCAACCGTTTACTTAACAACCCCTTATATAGCAATTTCTATGTGCAAGGCACTCCTAAGAGCTTTGTTTTTATTAAAGTCACTTAATCCTCCTAAGAACACTACTAGGTAAGTCCTATCAGTAACCCTTTTTAGAAATGAGAAAATGGAAGCTCAAACAATTTAAGAACCTTGTCCAGGTTCAAATAATTAGCAAGTGGTGGAGCCAGTGTTCCAAGTTTGGGAGTTTGGCCCTAGAGTCCATGCACTTAACACATTTCCTATCTTTGGGACTAAGAGTGGGAGGGTGCATTTAATGAGCATCTCAGAACATCTCAGCAAACAGTCTCGCTTTGTGATTTAAAGCAGATTAAGAAAATAAAAGAAGCCTACGCTATATCTGTTCTCATTCACAGTAACCCCCACGAGGCAGGGGCCTGTTATGCTCTTGGGCCCATTTTCCAAATGGACAAAATGAGGCCAGGGAGAGGGTGCCAGGGTAATCACATGCCCATTCCCTCAGTCACTGTTGAGGTTACCTCCTGGGTGTGTTAAGTCCCAGCACATCCAGCCTGCTCTGTGCACGGCAGAGAACACTTCCGTGGCTTTGGAGGAAGCCCCAGGTAAAGAGATGCAGAGGTGGGCAACGGGAGGTAGGCTGTACACACCTAAGAGGTAAGGGCAACCTGTGGTCCAGCACCACCTGCTCTACACAGTCTCGGCCCAGGGCTCTCACTGAGCCTGGCCACAGCAGGAGACGGTAGGTGTTTGTTTTGCTTTAATAAATACGTTTACAAGAACAAATGAATGAATAAATGATGTCTCAGCTCAGTGCTTTCTAGTGACTAAGACTTAAACTCTTCCAGGAAGACTCAGGGGCTCTTTCTTTTTTCAGTTCCTTTTGCCCTTTGGCCCTGTCTCCCTCACTGTGGTGGTCTGTTGAAATGTCCTGCTAAACTGTGCGTTCCTTGGGAGGAGATGGGCTCCTCCTCTTCCCGGTACTTAGCCTGCTGTTTAATGGAGGCTGGCTGGGTAGCACATGGAACAGAAGACCTTGGACTAGGTTTAAGGCTCTTTCTGGAAAATAACCAGAAAACCCCAGTGGTCCTCCTGGGAAGCCTCAGGGCTCCCTAGGAATGAAAGAGCCGCTCTGTCTGTGGCCTGCTTCCCAAAGTTTCAGCACTGACACGGTTCCTGACACACGGTGGACACATGGGCTCACTGGGTTTGTCTCACACACATCACCCCACTCAACCCCTATGGGACCTTGTGAGTTAAACAGTACTGTAGCCATTGTGAATAGAAGGAAACTGAGGCTCAGCAGCACTAAGACTCTTGTTTAAAGCCATACAGCTCATGAATGTCAAGGCCCAAACTCAATCCCAGTACCACAAGGCAGGCCAGAGGACGGGTTTTGTCATCTGTTCTCCTTAAGAGTACTGTTAACCTTTAGAAATTTTGCCTGCTCAGCCCCCTCAAGGGTGAATGAAATAAGAATGGGAAAGATGACATCCTTTCCCCAGCAGTCCTCCTGCTGCCCACTGGGCTTTCTGCTGGTGCCCGCTGCTTCCTGGGGGTCAGCTCAAGCCAAGTGGGCCACATTCCCTGAGCCCACCTATCTTGGCCATGGTGTTTGGAAACATCTGAGAGCTATCAAGTGTTGGGTATTGTACATACGCACCAGGCACTGTCTTAGGGCCTTCATGTGATTTAGCGCACTAAGTCCTCGTCCTGCCCTAGGAGGGAACTATTATGATCTCCACTTTGTAGATGAAAAAGGAGACTGAACTTGTCCAACATCCCACCACTAGTGGTAGAGCCTTAACCCAAATCACATCTGCCTGGCTCAAGTCCAGTGCCAGCATCCAGTCTACTAGGACACGGACCTTTCACAGAGTGACGTGGACAGGGTGAACTCTGGCTTGAGAGGGAGACATCATGTTGTTTGGGCATCTACTCATTCGACAAATATTCCCCCCAGGAGCTCACAGTCTAGTAGGTGGGACTGGCAATGCACAGATACATAAATGAATGTATTCTGTGATGTCAGGCAGGGACTTTGTGCCATGTGGGGAAAATGAGCACAGTGAGGGGCAGACTGAGATGGGAGAAGGGATCTAGCAGCTGTGGTCTCTACGCAGGGGTAACATTAACCACAGAGGGGCAGCAATGCCATTTATCCAATATGCAGGAGGAAGTTGCTGCTGTTTGTGATGCCAGAGTCATGGCTGTGGACCTCAGGAGAAACTGTAGCAAAGGGTTAGGCATGTGGTCTGGCCTAAGCAAGGAGCTGGGGCACAGAAAAAGGCCCCCAGATGAGAAGTGAAGTGGGGTGTTCATTCAGCCTGGAAGGGCACAATCAGACAAACAAGGCAGCTCCCCTGCAAGGTAGGGTTCGCTCTCAGGAGTCCCTCCATGCCCTCTGGGCCTGGAGATGCTTAGCCTTAGCCAGGAAACTGAGCAGAGATGGGGCTGAGTGAAGGGAGGTCTAGCATTGCTCCCCAAGACAAAGCCCTTTCTAGGCATGCTTCAGGTTCTAGTCAGGCTGGGAGGGGCTGGGATTGAGGGAGGCTCAGATCACACCTTGGACTCTGAGTGGGCCATTGCCCACGCTCCTGGCACAGAGCTGTCTGATAAAACTCACTACAGGCTTGAGTCTGGTTGGGCCTGCATTGGATCCCATGTCACTCAAAACAACTGCTGAAAGCACTGGCTTATTATTATTATTATTATTTTTAAGTTTAGAGTGCTAACCTAGGTCTGTTTCTGGGCGCTGCCCCAGACCACATGGACTTCCCTGCCCACTCCACTTGTGCATTTCTCTTCCTCTGCAGCTACCAAAGGCAAAGCCTGGGGCTCAGAGACGCTGTGAGAATGCCCCGCCAGAGGCAAGCACAGGCGTGGCACCCACTGGTCTAGAGGCTCCAGTCAGGGAGGTGAACCACCTCACCAGGACCTGCCCTCTAGAGTCTTTTACCTTTGCAGCTGGCATGCTGCCAGCATATTTTTTTGCCAGGCCTTTTGGAATCATTGATTTTTTTTCAGACCCTTCTATTTCAGCAACATATATCATCATATTTCTCTAGTGAGACATACTCCAGAAAGCCAAAGAAATATTATTTCCCTGATAGACATGCCCCCAATATTGGAAACACTGCCCTCCCTCACTCCGTGGCTCCGTGTTCCTTTCATCCATGTGTGCTGAGCACGCGGCGTGTGACATGCCCGCTGGTCAGTGCTGGGATGCGGAGTAAGTCAGAGTCCCACCCTGAAGAAGCTCACAGTGTAGTAGGAGGAAATAATCAGACAGGTCACTTTAGCGCACTGAAATATGTGCTAAAAGAGGTTGTCACAAGGTGCTGTGTTACTCTAGGGCAGGACGGGACAAGCTTTACAGGGCGACATTTCAGTCTGTCCCAAATGGATGGATGGGAGACTTTGCTAGAAAGATAAAGGGGACAGAAAAAGTGTCCGGCTGGAAAAACATAGTATGCATAAAGGCCATGTGGCGTGAATGCACACCAAGTTTTCAGGAAGTGGTGAGTGGCAGGCATGCCCAAGGGTGGGTTTCGGCCAAATGTGGGGGCGCAGATTAAATGAGGGGAGAGGATGCTGGATATGTGTGTGGTGGGCAGATCGCAAACGGCCTTGAAGGCTGGGCCAGAAAGTATTAGGAGGCTGTAAGGAAACTTTATTTGGAGTCCTCCCACCTAAAGTCTCTTAGAATGAGTTGAAGTGTCAGGAAAGACTTTTTTTTTTTATCAATGTATTAATTTAATAATGTGCTGCAGCAGCAAAAGGAACTGCCCAATTCCAGAAACCCAAGCAAGTGAGGTTTTTGGTTTTTGCTTTTCTCCCCCAAATAATATAAGGTATGAGCTCCCCACTTAGCTCTAAGCCTCAATCAGGCCTATCCTGGGTCTCTAACATGGACTGGAGACCATTGCCGAGTCAACATGCTGGACATAATCAAGATGGCACAGAGAGACCTCTGCCAGGACCATTGAAGCCTTTCCTGATCATGTCCCAACTTTGCCTGGCATGTGGTGGATTCCTTACTCCCCCAGAACTTTCCAGTTAGGCTCTCCCCTGATGCTGTCACCACAAGCCTGGCCCCCGAGCAGGACCTGACTTGGTACCCAGTCTTTTGATGAGAACTCAGCACATAGAATCAGCTCTATCACATCAGCCTGCATAGGTCTCCAGCTTCACAATCTGGGCTTATTGTCATCTTTCCCAAATCATTCATTCACTCATTCAGCATAAACATGGAGGACATGGTTCCAGACACCCACCCTTGGCTAAGATCCAGTCCCTGACAAGCTGGGCCTGGCAGGGTCCCAATGTTAGAACTTCGGGTGTACATACGTGTGGTCTCTTGTGTCTATGACTGGTTTACAATGCTGCCAGCCAAGAGAGCTACAGACGAACGCTTGATCAGAGCGAAGTAACTGTGTGTGACCGGAAGAGGAGAACATGGCCCCAGGGAAAGCAGAAAGAAGAGAAGGAGAAGAAGGAACTTAGCCTGTCTGGGTACCTACTGTGTGCTAGGTGCTTCATCCACATTATTTACTCTTTACTACAATCCCACGAGCCGGACAAACTGGGACCCATAAACTAGGAGGAAGGGGAGGAGGCAACTTCAGAACCTCAGGGAGCTTTGGGTCTTCCTGCCAGAGGCAACAGACTGCTGGATGTGTATCAGGGGTGAGTGGTAACCATGCTTGAAGAGAAGGGGAGGGAACCTGGAAATCCAGCTACTGACAGCATATCTTCCTACAGGGCAGAGGGAACATACAAAAAAAAAAAAAAAAGGAGAAGGGGGAGGGAAGGAGGAGAGGGAACCAAACTCTGAGTGAAGAAATAAGACAAGGAGGAGGAAGAGGAGGCTGTGGAACACTGGGGAAATGTGAGCGGAAAGCCAGACCTTCCGGAGGCACAGCATGTCGACCATCACCCTGATGCAAATGGCAATAAGGAGCGACTCCCCAGCACTGCTGGGTATAAGGACAGCGTTTTCACTCACTGCTGAGGGTCACAGCCAGGTGGGAGAGGCGCCACCTCCCTGGGGTATGGCTGAGGCTTACCCAGCCACAACCTGCTAGTTTCCTTTTGTTAACCCACCTGGGGCTGGACAACCCCAGAGAGAAAGAGAGGCACATCTTTAAGGGCTGGGCAGGATGCTGAGGACCTGGGATGGCTCGGTGGTACTTCTATTGCTTTTTCCCCACTGACTTTGAAAGAGCGAAGAACTGGCAGGTCCTCAGCTGGGTCTGCCAACGGTGTTTAAGAGCAGTGCTTGGCTTTCTCGATTCTGGCCTGGAATCCACAAATGCTGGATCAAGAAGGGCAACATTTCTGTGAGGGAGGAAGAGGGGTTTGCTTAGAAATTAAGTGATGTCAGAGGAGAAATGTGTGTACTGGTTACTATGGAGAGCAGCAGGGATGGCGGAGAAAGAGTGCCCGTGTGGGAAGGGACCATGAGTCAGATGAGGAACTATTGCGGTGGGATTTGAAAACAAACCTTTTCTCCTCAGCAGTCAACTTAGCAACATGGACAGCATGGGTAATGAGCAAGGAGCACTTGAGGCTGGAAGCCAGGCGAGGGGATGATCCCACAGGTACTGCAAAGGTCTGACTGTGACTTGAGTCTGGGGAACAAGGCTGCTGGCATGGGAGGGCTTACTTCCTGCCTGGAACCGCCTAGCCAAGGGGGGAGAAAAACGAGAGGCAAGGGCTCTGGGTCTCTAATCTGCCATTGGTGCTCTGACCAGATGGAGCAAGAGGGAGGCTGTGTTTGGCCCTTTGGCCCTCACAGGGCTGGTAGGGAAGCAGAGGGAGGGGCCTGGCTGCCCAGATGTCAAGGGAAGGCTTCCCATTCAAACCGGAATGTTTGACAACATATAAGCTAACAGTTCTTTCCCCCGTGGCTAGAGCGAATGATGCCGTGGTTGTTGACTCTGTGCGCATCTTCGAGATCTGAGAGTCTGATGAAACCTACAGGTCTTTCACCCTGAAAAAAAGAACGCATACAGACAGACATACGCGTGCACACAGATCTGCAAACACAAAGGCACCCTTTTGCCTATTTCATGAAGATTAGGAAGTCCCCAAGGGCCACTCCTGGTTCCCCTAGGTTTCTGTGGGCTCTGATTAAAACCCTTCCTTTCTTCAGCCTGGGCCTCTGCAGTGGTGCCCCCCACCTCACAGATCTGCTATGGTCTCTGCAGGGCGAACTCCCTGGGTCCGGTTTCTGCTCGAACATGACAACCTCAGGAAGGCTTTCCCCGACCGTCTCATCACCTCATTCCTCCAATCTACTTCCCTCCATCCATCCCTCTATGTCCTACAACCTACCCTGTCTTATTTTCCTGCAAGTATTTTTAACTATCTAAAATTTATATTAGTCCTTATTTGATTATTTTGATGTTGGTGGTGGTGTCTGCTATTAAAATGCATGATCTATGAGTGCTGAAACTGCTTGATACACAGCAGGGGAGCAATAAATATATTTTTTTAAAACTTTGCTATTCTGGGCTTATCAATTTCTATAAACCATGAAGAGTTGGTGACGTGGAATGCTGGGAAATCTTGGGAAAAATGTCTGTATCTTTTCACTATGCCTGTTAGAGAGGCACGGGCAGCCAGGAATACCCAAAGCCTGGGCTTTAGTACACAGACTTCAAAGAGTAGATGGGAAAGAAAGCTGTGATTCCATGGATTACAGGCTTTGGAAGGAGGCCCTCAGAACAAAATGCTGCTTGTATAAGCAGCAATGATCCAAAACAAGGAGAACACAGGACAATATCCAGAAAATCAGACCCTGGGAAACTCTTGAGGGGGCTCATGTTTTTCAAAGGTCATGTAGAGGAAACAGAAAGGAGATTCAAAATTTTAGTTGATTGGAATCTGTAAGAACAGAACTAAGAAGGGGAGTGAGAAGGGGCCTATAATTGGGGCCAATGGCGTGTTATACGAGATACCCAAGAGAAAGCCCTGCTGCTTCGCCTCCATTCTGCAGTTACTGTCTCCATGCCCATGAGAATAATGCTTGATTTGAAGGGAAGAAGAAAGAAATTAACATTTATTAAATAACTGCTATGTTCCCACACTAAAGTGCTCCACACATTATAGGCATTATTTAATCTTCAAAACAACCCTGAGAGGAGCTATTGGTATTTGCAGTTTATAGATGAGAAAACTGAGGGGTTAAGCAACATGTCCAAGATTGCATACTTAATAAGCAGCAGAAGCTGGATTTGAATCTTCAAAGCGAGCTCCTTTCTTGCTCTCTGCTGTCTCTCTCGAAAACTTAAGAGGTCAGGGGATGCAGCCCGGACCTGGGCATGACCACCTTGTGCCAGCTCTGCCTGAACTCACCAGGCAGAGGGTTAAAGGGGAGGAAGGAAGAAGCAATCACTGCAGGAAACACTGACTGTGGGTCAGTAAGCATGTTCTAAGCACTTTACACAACTAACTCATTTGCTCCTCATGACAAGCTTATAGGAAAGTTTATTTTAAATTAGTCTCCCTATTTTAAAGATGAGAAAATCAAAGTGCAGAGGCATCAGGGTTGAGTCACCAGCTTCTAACTGGCAGAATAAGGATTTGAATCCGGTGAGTCAGGTTTCAGTCCTGGGTGTTTAACCACTTTGATAAAAATGAACATGAAGAGAGTGCCCGTCTGTTCCCAGGAAGCTCCAGTCTCCTGGCCCAGAAGACCACATCTCGGGACACTGAGACCCACTGGAGATAACATCTCCAAACCGGCATGGATAAGAAAGGGGCTGGAAAACCAGATGCACCGGTGGCACTTTCACCCAAGAAAAGGGGAAGAATTATTCACACTACAGACAAAAAGGAATTTAGTATCACACACAGGCAACATTTCTTTTTTAAGAGAGAAAGGAAGATGACACAGGCACATAAAACCAGCCTGTGCAAATATCCTGAAAATGAAAGGAGGATGGTGCTTAAGATTGGCTGAGGTTGCTGAAGCCAGGGCAGAGGGCACTGCGTGCGGTGGAGAGGAGTGAGGTGGAGAGAGAGGGAGGGTGGGCAAACCCTGAAGAAGAGGTCCCGTACACCATGTTTAAGTGACCTGGCCCTAATCAACAGAATGTGGCAGAAGTGGAAGTGTGTCATTTCTGGGACTCAGCCATAAGAAACACCCCAGCTTAGTCATTCTCCCTTGGATCACTCACTCTGGGGGACGCCAGCTGCCGTGTCATGAGGGAAGGTCCAGGCAAGTCCTCCAGCCCCAGTCAAGCCTCAGCCAACACCTTAACTATAGCCTCATGATCTGGAACATTCCAGCTAAAACAATCTGAATCCTGGCCCTCAAAGACAGTGTGAGATAATAAATATTTATTGTTTTAGCCTGCTAAAGTTGGGGTAATTTGTTACACGGCAATAGAAAACTAATACAATGATCAATAGACAAAGTCTCCTTTCATATCCTTTAGGAAGGTTGGAAACTCAAACCATAAATGGGTAATCAAAGACTGTAGTGAGCCACAGAGAATGTGCCTGTCTAACAAAGGCATCTGCCACTCAGTTCCAGCTGATTATCAGTAAGGACTTTTCAAGAAAAGCCAGAAATCTGAAGAGCTTGGTGAGAAATTTGATTTTTACTATGAGTTTAAATTTTTAGAAATACTGTGCTGACCAAATGAAACAATTTGCCAGAAAACCACCACTTTGAAACATACGGACTGCAAGCTTGAAAAATTTGAACTGGATGCTTATATATTCAAGTGAAACAGCCACTAACTGAATGACGATGTCCAAAGCGATTGATTTACGGTTCCACATCAACATAAAAGGGGTTTCTAGCAGCGGGCAAAGGGCTCTGCCTTTAATTCCATCCTAGATACATATTTTTTCTCGGTAGCTTAGACAAAAATAGAGAAGGAATACTTATCAAAATTTGTAACTTATAAGATGGTGTGGGAAATGGTAATAGATCAAAGAAAAAAGTTTAATAAGAGGAAATGAGGCATCAAATCTAACAAGATGGAATATGACAGACATAAAATTAGAAGCTCTGTACCTGTGCCCCAAATTCAAGTGCATAAGAGAGACAGTGGGAGCCAAAATTTATGCGTTGGCCCTGAGGCAGCTCACATGGGAAGGGGTAAGTGAGATATGCCATTGGCCTTGGGTGGGTGGGGTAGGTCCCAGGAGCAGAGAGGAAGAAGGACCAGACATACAGTCTCGGTGGAGCCTGGCAATAGGTAGAGGGCTGGAGGTCCTAGTCCGTGGCAGCATGAGACTGAAGGGGGTACCTAGCATAGGTATGGCATGGATCCCATTCCAGGTGATGGACAGCCAACAACAGTTGAAAACTCAGAGGATGGACTCTCCAGTAGAGAACATGGCCCATCTACTTGGATAGGAGTCACATGGGAAAAGCAAGAACTCAGTTTCAACTCAGTTACAAAGGCCAGCATTCAACAAACTAGTTGGAAACACCTGCCACTGTCATCCTCTAACTTATGCCAGAGCCTTGCTTCATTAAGATGCACTGGGAAGGGGGGAAGGGAAGGAGTCCAGATGAGGGTCATGATGATGGGTACCAGGAAGTCAGCTAGGGGTTCACCGCATTTGGTACCTAGTAGAGTTCTCAGACTTCAGCATTGGATCCCATTGCCCCTCTTAAATATACTTCTCAGTCTGGCTTTAACGTCACCGGGAAAATCTGCACTGTTGCCTGGCCAATCCTGACTTGACTTAAGTGGCTGGATGGTCATGGATGGAACAGGTCTCCAGCTCCTGTTCCATTTCTTGCCAGTTCTTTCTATTGGAACCATGTTGTGAGTATACACCACCGAGTTACTGATCTAAAACCTTTAATCTTCCCTAAACTTGGGACAAAACTGGCTCTAGTGCCTGCAGCAGGGCTAAGCGCCCCACTCTTCAGTGGTTGAAGGTCGATTGGGGCAGGAACTCACGCAGTTCTCGGGTACAGGACACAGGAAGACAGAAGGGAGATGAGCCCAGAGGGAACAGTGGAAGTCCAATCACGGAAGATGCCAACAGAGGCTGAGCTGTCTGGCACTGGCACCAAGCTGCCACATAACAGGAAGCTGTAGACCAGTTTTGAACGGGGGCATAATGTGATCAGAGATTTCCTTTGGCAAGACCGTTCCAGCAATGGGGTGTATTCTAGGAGATGGGGAGACACAGGTTGGAAGCGGGCAGCTGCCTTCATCTTGGAGATCACCAGCAGAACCCCAGAATCCCCACAAACCGAAGCTTTCAGGCCACTTACAGTAATCACAGTGCACTTAGGCTCCTCTTTTCACAGTACACAAAAGCTTCACTTTTGCCTCTCTGACCCCTACTTTTAAGTTTCAGGAAGTCCTCACTTCTGTGCTCAGCCTGCAAAGTCTGGGCTGGATGCCCTTCCCCTGAAGCTCAGTGTTTCCTAGTCCATCTCCCCCAGTAGATGGAAAGTTGCTTGACAGCTGTGCCCAAGACTTGCTCAGTGATAGCTCCGGTGCCCCACACTAAAATTTGCATAGAGAATGGGATCCAGAAAGGCTTTTTGAAAAGAAAAGCAAATGGTTCGCTCCTGTCTATAGGAGGTGGGCGGTGCACCCAATCAGATGATTTTTTTCTATTGCTTCAGTCAAAACACGTAAGAAATCACTTGTAGGATTGGTGAGCTCTCTCCATTCTTCCATGGAGCCAGATTAATACCCATACCCACAACCCCTAAAATTAAGTTTGTGGGAAATAAACAGTAGGGCAAACTGGTCTGGCTCCCTAAAAAAATCTCTATCTGGCCCACTGCAGGTCTCCAAACCCCTAACATCAGGGAAACTGGTGCTTCTGGGTCCTCTGCCATCCAGAGGAGAGTCAGGAAACCAGGATGTGTTTGCCCTCAGAGACTCCAGGCCTGGGAGCTCAGAGTACAGAAAACTCCTTTCCCAAGTAAGAAACAAAAAAATAAAATGCACAAACTCAGATCACCCTCCTGAATATGGCAGATAAATGTGCTCCTTCCTGCTTTTGTGGGGGGAGCAAAGTGAAGATTTAGGGTACAGTGTGAACTCCTGGTAGGACTTTGGTCCTGAGTGGCCTGCTCAAGATGGCCTGGTGCCAGCACCCTGCCCTGAAGCGTCGGGGCCCCCATTCCCAACTGCGCTGGCTCTTGTAATGTTGGAGGAGGCTGAGCGGGGGCCTCTCTGGGCTCCCCTCAGACATTCTGGCCATAAAACACATGTAGGAATAAAACTCCTGGGGACCCTCTACTAGAGAATAGCTCCTTCTGCTATTTTGAGCAAATGTGTTTACTATCACCATTTAAAGTAGTAAACAAGACGCTCTGGCTAGTGTGGCTCAGTCGGATAGAGCATCATCCCGTGGACTCAAAGGTTGCAAGTTCAATTCCTAGTCAGGGCACATGCCTAGGCTGCAGGTTTAATCCCCAGCTGGGGTGTGTACAAGAAGCAATCAATTGATATTTCTCCCCTCCTCTCTCTTTCTCTCTTTCCCTTCCTCCCTCCCTCCCCTCTCCTCTCTCTAAAATCAATAAGCATGTCCTCAGGTGACGATTTCAAAAAATAAGAAAAATAACAAGAGAAAGGCTAGACTGCTTTGCATACAGTAGAAAAGGCACATTCAGCAAATTCTTATTGAGGACCTACTATATGCCAGGCCCTGTCCTGAGCACTGCAGAGGCACAGTCCCTGGTCTCAAGGAGTTCCCAGCCCCATGGGAGACAGACAACAGATAAACAGGCTGCTCTCTAACTGGCAAGTGCTACAGTAGAGGGAAAAACCAATAGCTCAGGGAACTCCCAACAACTAACTATTCCTGAGAATAAAGAGGGCTTTACAGAGGAGATGGCATCTCAGCTGGACTTTTAGGGATGAAGAGAAGCTTGTCAGATGAGTAAAGGTGAGAATATCCTCCTAGTTACAGTAATGACAGGTACCAAAGCCAGAAGCTATGCAAGGAGTTTAGATATTGAGCAAATTAAAAGTAATCACAGGCGGCCGGCACAGAATTCCCCATGTAAAAGAGAATGAGCCTGAAAGGCTGGGAGGCAAACAGTAGGGCAACCGAAGAACCACACAGTCATGGTTTGTTTTATATCACCTTGGGAATGCTGCCTACCCTTCGGTGTGTTTAGAGAATGGGGATTGTCTTTAAATGATCCAGCCCAGTGGAATTAGATTTCTTTTCCCCTCATCTATGAAATGTAGGCAACATATTCAGTATCCTTGTAAAAAATAACTATTGTCATTCAGGGCACAGACATGTTTTAATCCGTGACAACAGTTTGTTTTGAATCGTACGCTGCTCGTGTCTTATGGAACCAGGCTTTGATGGGAGGCGTCTTCCTCTGATTGGCAGCCATGCTGAGCAGAACTCACAGCAGTGGGAAGCAAAATAATGAGCTCCTTTTGGCAAGGTGCTCATGGGCCTGTGCTCAGTACGTGGAGCGATGTGGGAGCGAGGACAGCAGCCACAGCTCCTGCTGAGAAGGATTTCACATGGCACTATCTCAGGGCCTAAGCCCTCCTCTTGGCGGATATGCCAGCATCCCAAACACTCTGTGGGGAACTAGGTGTCAGTCCTTTTCCACGGCTACAGTGTGACATCCTGATGTACCTGTGTTGCAGCTGCAGGCAGGAACAGAGGCTGAGGGAGGGAAATGGGGAGATATGAAGGCTGTTGGTAGTGCTGTTAGCACCTGACAAGGAGCCTCAGGTCCCTGCGGGCCCTGGAAATGGTGTGTTGCTTATTTCTCTTCAGAGGTAGCACAGCTCTGGCAGGTGGGTGCTTCTCTCTTCCCTGCCCCAAGCATTGCCCTGAGGAAAGTGATCCTCAGAGCCAGGAAAGAAAAGTGGTCATTTAGGGAAAACCATGCTCTCCTTAGGGCAGAAAGGATAGCGATGCTCAAACACAGTGTGGAGGAGTGAGTAGGATACAAGGCAAGAAGTAGATGCCTAGACCGTAGGGAAGTATGTAGAAAGCCAAGTAGGACCTGTAATCAAGCACTTGACCTTGAGTCCTGGACTCACATTTCTGATATGTGGTCCCTATTCTGCTTGATTACCTCCTGTCACGGGGAACTCAGTACCTCACTAGGGAGCTCATTCTCCTATTGAATAGCTCTGGCTAAAAGAAAGTGCCTTTCAAGGAGAGAAGAAATTTGCCTTGTTGTCACTTCTACCCATTGGCCCTAAGTTTTCCCCTGGTAAACTCTGCTACAAGCTGGACCTTTTAAAATGTGAAGATGCTTTGGACATTCTGGGTCCTTCCTTCTGGAAGCAGAATGCTACTGAGTCTTTCAACCACTCTTATGTGTCACCCCTTGTTGCTGAGAGATCAGAACACATTTTTCTCCCACTGGACTTCCTCTTCCCAGAAATCCCCAAGTGGGGTTTTAATCCAGGGCTGTACTCCCTCCTTCTGTTGCCCTTTGCCAAGGCAAAGAACAGCTTTGATCCAAGCTAGTGCCCAGCACCTGGGGTAGACAGCCTGCCCAGCAGACTGCAGCCTCTTCTCACCCTGAGCAGTGTCTGTGGTCATTTCTCAGCCGTTCTATGCATGCACTCCGCCGACTGCTGTGCCTACTCTCAGCTGGCCAAACGCTGCTGAAAAGGGCGAGGTTGCTCATGGTCCTGAGATCAGTTGCTGTGGATGGTATGGACAGAACTCCACCCTGCGGCCAGCAGCTCTACCTCCTGCTCCCCAGAAGGGTAGGGCACTTCAGTCCCTGACCCTGGACCCCTGCTCCCAGGCAGTGGTGTGCAGTGGGCAGGGTTCAGGAAACAACATTCAGAGTCACTCCCAGGCAGCCTGGCTATTCCAAGGAACCTGTGCCCAGAGACATCAGGCAAATGATGAGCTGACGGCCTGCCACATGCCTGGCAGCAGGAGAAGAGTGCTCCCATTTCTCATGGGCTCCTTACAAGATGGGTTTTTTGTCTCAAAAGGACTGTCAAGAGGAGTGCATGCATGCACAGCACAGAGCCAATTATCTCTGCTCCAGGAAACGGGGATGGCATCGATTGCTGGATTCCCCAGGGAACCCCTCAGTGTCAGTGCCCATGCCCCCACCCTAGCACCACCCATCTGCAGATGGGCAAGACAAGTGCCTATATTAGCGGGATTTGGCTCAGCAACTTTTATTCTTGTGCCTTCCCTCAGGGAAAAGCTAATGCCCCCAAATATGGGAAGGCAGGAGGGATGGGAGCACTCAAGTGTTGTCAGGAGACCTGCGCCCTGACGGAGTTAAGGTTCAAACAGCCCCCAGGGGAGTGGGACAGGCATTTGGTGTTAGAAATCTAAGGGGAATCTGACCCTCTGGAAACATGGCACCCCCCAAACCTAACCCAGATCTCAAACTCTACCACCCACAGCCATGTTACCATTCAAGTGCACCTCTGCCTTCCTTACCTTGGCTCTAATCTCAACCCAACTCTGACTTCACCTTGACTTTGATCTCCCCTTGAACACAACCATCCCCCCACCCCAACCCCACCCAGACCCTGACCACATCCTGGTGACTCCACCAGCCAGGACTTGAGCACCACTCTGGCCTCAACCCAAACATCCAGCCTAATCCAGCCCTCAGTAGACCCCAACTCTACTCCCAGCCTGAGGCCTGCTGCAGAAGGCAGTGGATGGGAGGGGCCCACTCATAGCTGTGTAACAGACTTTAAGCCACAGAACTGCTTTGTCTGATGTGTTTCTCCTTCCCACCCCCACCCTCCCCATACCAGTACACTCCACGTGGCCCAGACACCTTCTTCTTCCTTGAGGAGGTTTGAAAGCCTGACATGGTTACGTATTGCTTTTATGTCCTCAGTCATGGGACTCGGCTGCAGGTATTGGCTCTCACTCTTACTTCCCTCCTGCTGTGTGGTGGGTAAGGGGGGCAGGCGGTCAGGGCAAGGCGAACACAGGAAACCATCTCCTCTTCCCCTCCCTCCCTTTGTCCTAGTGTTCTAAGCTGTGAAGAAGACATGGGAGGAAAGCACTGTATCACGATTTAAAAATCATTTGGTTTTGCTCCAATTGTATTTAAAATGTTCTTAAGATAAAACTAAGACTGTAGTTATTTTCCTAGCAGAGGCCAGTTAAATAATTTTAAAGTGAATTTGGTATGGCTAGGCTTTGGAAGGAGCAAGGTGGAAGTAAAGAGGGCAGGGCAGGTTTTCGCTGGTGGGGGCTGCGGGGGGCTGGTACACATGATGCCTTGGCCCGGGGCTTCTTCCTCCGCAGCCACAGAAGCAGGAGGACTCTTTGTTAGAGGTCAAGTCTCCCAGGTCTGCAGAACAGGAAAGTATAATATTTCCTCCTTGGGAAAATGGAGAGAAGCACTGAATAAAGACCACAAGTGGAAGCCCTCTGAGGGTTCCTTTGACCCTATCTATGAGCTGGAAAAATGCCTTTTCAATGCCTAGGAGCTATCAGAGTGGGGAGAGAAAGTTAATGTTTCCCAAGAGTAAAAAAGTCAAGATGCATCAAGCAGTGATGGGTAAGAGTTCTACTTCGTAAGGAAGAAATGTGACTTTTACTTAAGTGGGTATGGTTTGGACTCCTACACAGCTGTCCTTCTCTATGCAGGGAGCTTTGCTGATGCACTAGTCCTCACTTGATTTTTAGCTGCTTCGGTGTGGTGCTTTACGATGAGAAGGGTGCCAGTAGCCCTGCTGGACCAGAAGCCTAGAGATTTGTGTTAGAGAGATTTGAAAGCCCCAGTGAGCTATGAGCGGAGAAAGCATTTCCCATTATGTGTCTCCCTATTGCAAATTTCCTATTGTGAATAACTCTGTAACTTATGTTGTCATTTTAGTAAAAGTTGCATCCATTAGAGAAATAAATTGGTCATCGAATTTTAAAATAATGGTCACTATTTAGTAAATACCTACTATGGGCCAAGCATGTAGGTTGGATTAGTAGCTGCTGGGATTATTGTAAAAAAAAATCCTTCATTAAATGGGAGGATAATCATCATGATGCCTACAGCTTCCAACATCAGAATCCATCATAATAACTCAGCGATTTACTGCACCTTTTCTGATCTTCCCTGCTGGTGTCTGGGGACAACTATTAAACTGCAGGCAAAGATTTAAATAATTCTGTCTCCATAGGGCTAGCTTTTTATACTAAGAACACTAAGCTAGTAAACATCCCAAAACACTGGTATTTCCAGTCCTGTTTCTATCTCCAAAGTCACTTACAAAAATGGTCCAATATCTATACGTTATTTCAACCATGTCAGAAGGAGAGGATGTTCCCAGGGGCCACTGTAGTGCAATAAAGGCAAAATTGAACGAAAGGGGGCCATAGAGTTAAAAGTCAAATGTCATAAAAGTTGGGGCTGGATACCAAAGTAATTTCAGAATATGACAAAGGCCATGTTCTAGAATTACAACCATCAAAGCAAATCTGAAAATCAGGATTCACGGAGAAAGCCCAGCAGAAGAGAAAGGACATGAGAGTTCTCAGACACTGTCTAGGGTCCTCTCCTTGACCAGTGGGTGCTCTCACCATTTCCTTTGTTAAAGTCCAGGGCCTTGTTGCCATGGGTCCTTTCCAGCAGCGCAAACCCGGGATGAGTACTATCTATGGGAACTGGTGCTGACAAGAGAGTCCTGGGACCAGGATGAACCAGGAGGGGCACTTACCCAGGATAGCCTCCATCAGCATCACTGGGGAAAGACTCCTAATCAGAGTCGAGGAGGGAGGTGAGCGTGTGCCAAGGTGCAGAGCCTGCATGGATGTGAGCCAACAGAGTCTCAAACCTGGGAACGGGGCACAGGCTGCAGGTAATGGACTGAGGCAAGGTGCTTGGGCCGAGGCAGCTAAAGGAAGGAGCGCGGAGGATGGTGGTGTGTAGGGCTGGCTGTGGGACGGCTGTAAGGGCTGCCATTCAGCCTCTCTGTAACTGTTTGGCTTTCTGACAGACCAAGCCAAGGGCTGGAGCTGAATAGCTAAAAGCAGCTTCTACACAGATGAGCAAATTGTCCCTTGAGGGAACAGGCCAGGCAACTCCTGCAATGGAGAGGCAATTAGGGAAGCTGCCTCCTCCCAAGGGGGTTGCCACCCCTGAGACGTAACCTGCATCCCTTAAGCGCACACATCTCTGCTCTGCAGAACCAGAGATAAATAGCAAAGGCTGCTGAACTCCAGCTCCATTTATTATTATTATTCAGAAATAGCCCCGTGGAGCTCTCTCACAGTCAGCTGCATGATGTCGCCAGCAATGACGCTGTCAGGGAACGCTGTGGGACAAGGGAAGCGTAGAGCTTCATTTGGCTACTGATCTTAATAAACCTAAGGGGAGGGCACAGTGGATGGAGGAACATGTCCAAACAAAGGTTTACTAGGCTAAAGGGGAAAGGATCAAAGCCCCCAGGAATGTGAGCTCCGTGAGTGAAAAGTTGGAAGCCACCAGAGAAGTAAGTGGAAATTCCCAATTACCCATTAGAGGCACTGCGTGGAGGCCCCATCCTAAACCATTCTCAACTTGCGCAAGGGGGTCCTGTGGGAGACACTGTATGCAAGACATGGTCCCTTCTCTAAAAATACTTACAATATAGCTAGCCGGAGAAGATATACAAAGAGTACACAGAGAACTTGACAAAGAACTAAAAAGCGTAGATCTACTATGTGGCCCAGGGGAATGCTCCCTTCAATGGACAGATCCTAGAACCCCCAAGTCCTGTGTGGAGAAGGCTCTGGAAGGAGTTACTACAGATGGGAGGAGGCATATGCACACTGATTCAGACTCTCCTTTTGAGAGTTGCTACCTCTGTGGGGTCACCCGTTGTGATTCCTACTCTCCCTGTTAAACAAATGTTTCTTCAATAAATGAAAACAGCTTATTCCTTCATTCTCTGTTAATGGCTGGAGAGACACCCTTGTCCTATTCCTGGGCATGAGGGAGGAGGTCTAATTTTGCTATGTTCCAGCACTGATCTGCCGTGCCAGAAATCAGATTAGCCATTGGCTGGCTACGTCATGCAGCTGACTCTGAGAGAGCTCCACAGTGCTATTTCTGAATAATAACAAATGGGGCGGGAGCTCAGTGGCATCTGCTATCTATCTCTGGTTCTGCAGAGCAGGGATGTGTGTGGTTAAGGGATGCAGGTTATATCTCAGGGGTGGCGAAGACTCCCTCGGGAGAAGGCAGCGTCCCTAATTGACTCTGCATTTGGCTAATGGGCCAAAACTGGTTTGCATGGCTTCTCGAGCCCCCATCCTCATCCACTGACCCTGAGCTCCTTGAGGACAAGGGCTGAGTACACGTAACCAAGAACGTGGCAGTGCCTGGGTTACAGGAGTGCTATGTGAAGGAGCTGCCTGATTTTGATCAGGTACAAGCTGGATTCCAAGACTGTTCTCAAGGCAGACGCAAGAACCCACATGGTCAAAACAGCTATGTCCCATGAACAGATGTGCATCCTAATCCCCTGGTCTGCCATTTCTGACCTGGTAAGAGGCACCAAGGTGTCAATATGGATTTTTAGAGGGAAGACATCTTTAATTAAAAATGGTCCAGGTACCAACCACAGCCTGAAGGTGAAATCAGTATTTGCTTCTGAATGCTACCGACAGACCTCTTTCCCCTGCTGAGACACAGGCAGCAAGGCTGGCGGCTCTCTGGGCCTGCCCATCCTTCTGGCTGCTGGCTTGTTGCGGGGAGCCCCATGCCCTTCTCCTGAGCTCAGGGTCAGCAGGGAAGAGGGCTTAGTTCACTCCCTAGTTCCCATAGCTTGAGCTCCCCAAAGGCAGCCTGTAACCCCTGACCCCAAGGGCAGGCTCAACAAGGGTCACAGAGACAGAGCAGCCCCTGTTTTCCACATAGTCTGCTCTGGCTAAGGGGCAAAGCCTGGAAAAAGCTCAGGGCACTGCCTGGCCACAGTCCTGGGTCTCATCAGCGCACTGGCTCCACCATGGCCTGGCCCTTAGGTGCTGGACAAGGTCCTCTGGGAGAACCCAGCCCGCCCAGCAAGGGTCCATGGGTAGATCCCATCCCCAGAGACTTCTTTTCCTCTCTGTCCAGTCCCACCCCAGCTCTGTCCTCCCCCCACCATCACCTGGGGCAGTGCCACGCGGGAATCTCAGATCTCACCACACCCCGCATTGTATTCAGCACTGACCTGGCTTCTGGCTTTGTCCCTAACTCACCGTGTGACCTTGAATAGGTCACTTCCATTCTAAGGGTTTCAGTTTCTCATCTGAAAAATAAGGGGACTGGACTAAGTTCTGCTGTCCCCCTGCTCTATTCATCTCTGGCAGCTGGCTTCTGATGAACGTTGTCTCGTTCTGTGTTTAAGGGCCTCTCTGTTCCTCCTGCAAACAGAGACTAACACACACAGACAAGGACACAATTAACCCTTAAATGCCATCAGAGCAATCAGAGGTTGAACTCTTTTTTCCCCAAGATTTTATTTATTTATTTTCAAAGAGAGGGGAAGGGAAGGAGAAAGAGAGGGAGAGAAACATTAAAGTGTGGTTTGCCTCTCACCGGGCCCCCACTGGGGACCTGGCCTGAAACCCAGGCATGTGCCCTGACTGGGAATTGAACAAGCGACCCTTTGGTTTGCAGCCCGCACTCAATCCAATGAGCTACACCAGCCAGGGCAGAGGTTGAACTCTTAACAGCTCTGCACCAAGAGGGCTACACCCCACAGCATTGCTAGCTAAGATAGCATGTGTTGTGGCCTTATATCCTCCGTCTGCTCCCCACCATTCTCTGCCCAGTCTGTGTCCCAGGAGGCTGACCTGTAGGGAAGGCATCAACAGGCAACCTTGCCCTGACAGCAGGAAGTCAGAGGGAAGGGGCCCATTTCCCCAGCACCTCCCTCTGGGGTCCACAGGCACCAAAAGGCCGGCTACTGTCAGGGTCCCATCAGCTCCACTGGGATCCAGTTCCCTGATATCTTCTGCCCCTAGGGGCCTGCAGTGGGAATAATCCCTACTGTTTCCAGCCACAGGGTCTTACACTATCCCTTGTGGCTTCTTTACATATTGCTTACACCTCCATAAATAGTCTCTATTATTAAACTCTCCTCAAAGTACCCAATTTGAGAGTGCCCCCTGCTTCCTGGCAGGCCCCTGCCTTCTGATGCTCCAGCTGGAGGACTGAAGGTCCGTAAGGAAAATGGGAAGAGAGAGGAGTGAGTGCGGAAGTGGACCTGGGAAAGCCCTGAGTCACATTTTTACCTTTACTTTTACCCGTATTCAAACAGTGAAGGCCACACATGAAATAGAGAGACTATCGGTGGTGCTTTTACATATCTCCAAAGAATAATCGCTGGCACTGCATAATTAATTTCCATCTACCAATCTTTGTTTGCTAAAACTTTTTCCTCTCCCTTGCAGGTTTATTTTTTTAAGTAATATTTTAGGGTTTTTAAAAAAGATTTTATTTATTTATTTTTAGACAGAGGGAAAGGGAGGGAGAGACCGAAAGAAACATCCGTGTGTGGTTGCCTCTTGCACGCCCCCTACTGGTGACTTGGTCCACAAACCAGGCATGTGCCCTGACTGGGAATAGACCCTTTGGTTCGCAGGCCAGAGCTCAATCCACTGAGCCACACCAGCCAGGGCTTCCCCCACAATTTTCAACGGCACACATGAAAGTCTGTTTTGCTTTGTGGCAGAGAATATGCATGCCTCACAGCATTTCCCCTGAGTCTGGAGTTCCCGTTAAATAATCACTAACTGTCTAACCGTATGGCTCAGAGCCAGTGGCTCCTGCCTCCTGTCTTAACATGGCTGCAGAAAGGCAGCCACATTTGATGGTTCAGGTGAGAGGCCTCAGCAACCCTCATTGATCTCAGCCTGTTCCCCATCACTGAGCTGGTATTTCTCAAACCCTCCCCAATATAGACAACAGTTAACTGAAAAAATAAAATTTAAGAAAAAAAATTTAAATGAGGGAATATCTAAAAAAAAAAAAAAGAAAAAGAGTGCTGTAGCCATGGCTCTCCAGAGCTTCCTGTCGGGACATGCGGGAGACGGCAGAGCCCTCTGGTTGGCTCGGGCTACTCCTCTCACAAGAGCACCAACATCGGCGAGAGACGCAGCTTTTTTCCTTTTCTTGCCTGGGTTTCCATCATCTATCCCAAGGTCATGTTGCCAAAACCTCATCACCCACTGTCTGTTGCCTTATCTCCCTTTTTCTCGTCCCAACTTCCAGTTCCTTCTTTCATTTCTTCTGATACCTACCCACAGGGAGTGACTAAAATGTACTAGACGTGAAATCCCCACAACAGAAGGAAAGGCTAACAGAAATAAACCCTTGCCTAGTTGAATTTCACGGAAGACACGTTTTTGCGTTTCACTTTTAGTCCCCACTGAATCTAGCATGGCTCTGGGCTCGCACAGGAACTCTGTTCGTTCCTACAGAGACATCGACTGACAGGGTGACCACCCATCCCCGTTTGCTCCAGAGGCTCTGGTTTGGCCTGGAAATTCCTGCCATCCCAACACAGTGGGAGGGCTGGATGCCCTCTCTAGCAAACTTCTTACCCACTCGGCCTGGTACTGCTGCCCTACTTCGCACATTTCAGAAGTCTTAGACCATGTTTTCTAAAAGCAAAGCCTGAGATAGGGACTCTTGGGTGGGTGGTTTAACTGAGACAGGGCTCATGATTACCTCCTTTAAGAGAGTGGAGGGAAGCAGGGTAAGGCAGGGGAAGAAGCTGGGCAAAGATCTGACTTCAGCTGCAGTCAAGGCTCAGCGCTCCCACAGGAAGCTCTGGAGCATGAATGGCACCTCAGGGTTATCCCATCTGAGGCAAGGGGTGGGGTTTTAGACACCCATAACAATCAGGCACTAGTTCTGGGCCATCTCAGGAAGAAGACTCTCCCAGGCATTTCCAGTAAAGGCAGCTCTCCACAGAGGGCAAGTTCAAGGAGAAGGATGCAGCTCTGAGCTGCTGGCCACCAACACTCACAGAACCTGGGGGACAGGTGAACTGGCCGGGAAAGGGGATTTGGGTGGGCACCAACAGTGTGCACCGACCAAGACTCCAGCCCGGCACCTGAGGAGCCAATGGCGTGCCCTCAGCCCCTGTTTCCAGTCATGCAGCAGCTTCCTCCCACTTCCCTGAAGCATACTCAGACCTTGTGAATGTGGTTCTACCTGTTTGCTGGTTTGCATTCTTAGAACTTACCTGAGACCCTTCTTGGCTAGGACCTGACCCTCCACTAGAATCTGCCACAGTTTTCCCCAAACACGGCACCTTACCCTTGATCTCCCAGACCTGGGTGGGCTTGTGCTTCAGAACTGCTGACGCTGTGGCTCTGGTCCCTACCCACGCCTGGCAAGTCGCTATAATTCCAAGCCAAAGCTTCCTGCAGGTGTTCTGCCTGTTGTATGCACCTGCTGGACAGACACAAGATGAAAGGGAGCCCCACGTCTCAAAGCACTGTGGGCTCTGCCTACAGGCACCAAGTCAACCTCAGGGGGCAGGAGACACTCTAACCCTGGTCTTGTACAACCTGGAGGATAGTTTCAGCCTGCTTCTCAGATTCCAGCATGCCCTGGCCTATGAAGATTCAGGTGGAGTCAATATCAGGCTTTTTAAAATAGAGTTTTTAAAAGTATTCAAAACATATGCGCCATGGCCCTTGTGGTAGATGCAAAGGCCCACTCATATCCTTGCAGCCTCACTCTTCCAGTGTTCCCATCTCCCCCGCCACAGTTCAGTGCCGGTAACTTGTCCACGAGCTTCATTCAAAGCCACAGAAGACTGCTCTATCCCAGCATGTGGAGGGCTGACATGATACAAATTAACACCCCTTGAGCACTGCCCCAAACAAACAACTGAAGGTTGTGGCGGGAGCTGGTATATAAACGCCCCAGCTCCCACACCTCTCAGGGGTGATCATTCTAGGGCATGTTTTACACCATTTCACAGCGTTTCCCTGTAGGATTAAGTTCCACCTGCCCGCAGTGGTGCCTGACTTGTTAACATATTCTTACTGGCTGTTTCCCTTCCTTATCTTAACGCCCACACTAATGGTATTTCTCAAACTTCCTAAAGAAACTACTTGCTGTTGAATCCACATCTCAGGGACTACTCCCAGGGGAATAGCCCTCCAAGGCCCAGTGGAGAAGCTGGAGACAGACCTGTCAGTGTGGCCTAGGGCTTCAGTCGGGAGCTGCTACCTCCCTGAGCCCAAGCATCAGATTCCTGTGGGACCTCTTTCCACAGCAGCCTCTGCTGCACTGGGCGGCCCTGGAAAAGGAAGAAGCAGCCTGGCCAAACATCCTTTCAGAACTGCAGACACCCCATTAGGATTCAGATACTCTCTGCTATCTCTAGAGGCCATTGGATCCTATGAGGTGATTTTAATCAGGGACTTGATCATCCTACAGACTATTCCTTGTTCACGCTCATTCTTCCCATGCTCCCTTAGGCCCCTTAACATTAGACTGCAATTTCAGGTTTATGTAATTTGGTGCTTGACATACCTAACTACTAGCCCAGAACAATTGAACTAGCTCACTGAGGCATCAGCTTCACACCAGAGCCACTCCATCCTGCTCTGGGCGTGCATCTGCACCCAGGGCTCAACACAGGAACACGAGGGTCCAGGAAGAGTGGCTGCTTCAGAGGTCCAGGCATGGGTCTTTGAAGCCTTGCTGTATAGACCAGGTACTCTGCCACTCCTCCGGGGGATGACCAAAGAGCTGGCTCTGCCACCAAGCCAGGTCAGCTGGTCCTGATGTCCTTGAACTTGGGCACCACCCCTTTTCGGCAGTGCCTACCTGTCCAAATGAGTACCTGAGCTGTCCCCTCAAGTGTCGCACATTCAGCATGCCCAGGACATAACTGTGATCTTACTCCCCAAACCTTTTGTCCCCCTAACCCAGACCTTCCCATCTCAGTAAATGGTACCATCATTCACCTCATCACTCAAGCCAGAAACCTGAACTTCATCTTCAATTCTTGCCTTTCCTTCACCTTCTATATCCAATTCGCCAGCAAATCCAGTAATATCTCAGTCCATCACCTGCTTCTCTCTCTCTCTCAACAGACACCATATTCCAAACCACCGCCATTTCTGGCCTGAAGTGTTCCAAGTCTTCCAAATGATTTCCCCACTTCCACTCTTACCCATATCCAAACTATTCACTACAGAGCAGCCAGAGAGATCTCCCAAAAGTGTCAGTCAGAAAACTCACCGATGCTGCCCACTGTACGGAGAGTAACATTCTACAAGGTCCTGCATGGCCAGGCCCCGATTAATTCTTCAACATTATCTCAAGCCATCCTCTGCCTTCCTTACCACCCTCCAGCCACATTTGCCTTCTTGTGATCGGTAACATGTCAGGCTCTATTCCCACCTCAGGGTCTTGGCACGCGCTGTTCCTTCTGGCTGAGACACTTTTCCATGACTCTTCATATGATCAATTCCTTTAGTGCTCAACCCACAGGGGCCATCTCTACTCACCTAACCTGAATCATGTTTCCCTCCATATTGATTTATTTCAGATCATTATATTTATATGTTTGACAGCATTTAGCAGTCTATAATCATTTGTTTGTGACTTGTTTAACACACTGGACTGGGAGCCCCTGAGGGCAGGGACCATGCCCATCTCACACACCTAGTGATTAGCACACTGGCTGCCACACTGTAGGTGACTATATTAGTATTCTGTTACTGTGTAACAAAATACCACAAAGTTAGCAGCTTAAAACGACACAAATTAATTATCTCACAGTTTCTACAGGTCGTAAGTCCAGGTGTGGTGTGGCTGGATCCTCTTCTCAGGGTTCCAGTGGGCTGAACTCAGTGCCAGCAAGCGCTGTAGTGCTCACCTGGGCCTCGGGGTCCTCTTCTAGCCTTACTAGTTGTTGGCACAATTCATCTCCTTGCCATTGTAGGCCTGATAGCCACGTTCTCCTGCTAGCAGTCAGCCATGGCCACTCCCAGCAGTGAGATGCCACCTGCAGTCCCTGCCACACGGCCCCACAGACAGTTCACAACATGGACATCTGCCTTCTCTCAGACCACCGGAGTACACCTCTGTGGCTTCCCTTTCTGCAGCCAGCCAGAGGAAACAGCTAGTAAAGAACCCATGTGACTAGATCAGACCCACCAAACTGATTGGACCTCAAGTACATCAGCAAAGTCCCTTCGTAACAATGCCTAGATTAGTGTTTGGTTGAATAACTGGAAGATGTGAGGGCACACCAGGGGCCAGGAGTCTTGAGGCTCCATCTTGGAATTCTGCCTACACAGTGATCAATAAACATTTGTTGAATGAAAAAACAGGTCTCCTTCTGGCTATTTGTAGAAGAAGTTCATATAAACTCATGTGAGTTCATCTCTAGGTACAAGGCAGACAGTTAAAAAAAAAAAGCCTAGTAGGCAATAACAGAAAGGACAAGAGAGACTCACTGAACTTGGAATTGGGAAATGTGGACTCAATTCCCAGGTCTACCACCATCTTGCAGTAAGAACTTTAGTTACTCTCTCATAATTTGCTCCGATCCCCAATTCCTTCATCTCTAAAATAAGCACAACATACCTATGTCATGGAATGAAAGAAGATTAAATCCATCCATCTGTCTATATACCCATCTCCCCACCCACCCATTCATCCATCCATCTTTCTCTCTTTCTTCCCTTCCTTTCTTCCTTCCTTCCTTCCTTCCTTCTCTCCTCTCTCCATCCCTCCATCCATCCTCTCTCTCCCTCCCTAATGGATGCACCTGGCATAATGTAGAAGCCGAATAATTGGGAAGTGGGAGGATGGGGCTTGTTTTTCCTGCCACGTAGAATTCGGAAGTTCAGTGAACAGTGGGAATCTGTCCACCGATGGATGGATGTATCACAGGAATGCATAGTACACAGGTCCAGAGGGCATTAGTCGGGCACCTAAGATTATAGAAACTCACTCCAGAAAGATTAAACAACAACCTTGAATGTCCTTTTAGAGGAAATATAATCACTTCAGCCAATATCTAAGCCTCATGCCTGAGCAGCCCTGGTCAGGAGCATTCAGCAAGCAACTGTCTTCTTTGATTCTCTGCATTAGTTCTCATGTTTGAGCCAAATGAAATTTGACAACACAGACAAGCTTGCAGACACACTCAGTCCACAGGACTTAGCCAGAACCCTCTTTCAATGCAGGTGAAAATATTCCTTTCTTCAGTGCCTAAGCACCTTACGGCAGACAGAGCAAGTTAATGTTGCCGCTGCACAGCCTGGCATTATATCTGCCATGTGGCTGGGATTTTCTCTTGCATCAGTTAAGTGTCAATTAATGACAAGTTCATTCCTTCCACTGTCCGGGTAGAGAACCCTCTCTCCACCTCTTGATCTGATCAGCAGGATCCTTCGATCAAGTCCCCTCTGAGACCCTGGTTGGGGCACTCTGCCAAGGCGTGCTGGCAGCCTCGCCTTCACCACTGACACTGCCAGAGACACTCTTTTTAGTTTCCATTTGGCTTGGAACCCTTGTAAATGCTGAGCACTGATCTAATTTCTAATTCATTTCTGTCACCCCATCAAAGTCACCAGGTGAGAAAGGGTTTAAAGATCTGGGTTTGTAAAGTTCTAATTCATACTCCTTTCCCCAGATGAGAGAAACATGAGACCTAGCATTTCCCCCCTGGTTCTTGTTCAGCTTTGAAATGCTTTGGTTATTCACTCCCAGGTGGCAACCACCACAGCACCAACCACAAGGACCACAAGCACAGTCCACAACCATCCACCTGGGTGGCAGGTCGCAGTCACTGTAAGAAGAGGAGCTGACACGGAGGGAAAGAACTAGGTGAGCCAGGACGAGCCCTGGTGGGCTGTGACACATTCGCATCACAGCCACCACACCCAGAGCTGCCACGTGAAGGCCTGAGCTTCTGCCTCCCTCCTCTGCCTCCTCGCCTACTTCCTGTCCTGGGAGACCAGTGAGATGAGCCCAACGGGACTGATGTGGTGCAGTCAGAGTCCCCACTACCTGTCTCGTCTCAGCCTGGTCAGCTTTCCCGGGGGGTAGTCATGCTCCTCTCCCAATACTAGCCTGGCACGGGGTGTCTGATGCAAGCTGCTTGCACCGTCTCGAGGTGCAGGGATATCCCTGGCTGGGAAACTCAGGTGGGTAGAACGTTGTCCCAATATGCCAAGGTTGTAGGTTTGATCCCCAGTCAGGGAACATAAAAAAAAAGAACCAATGAATGCATAAATAAATGGAACAACAGAATGATGTTTCTTTCCCTCTCTCTCTCACTTTCCCTCAAATCAATAAATAAAAATTTATTTTTTAAAAAAGATGAAGGGATGTGACCAAGAATGGCATCTGAGTCCACGACCTTCCTGCTCACTGACCTGACACTCACTGGCCTCTCTCCTTAAAATTCTACTTCCGTCTTAAGCTCCTGAGACAGAAGCTTCTAAAAACTACTAGAAAGGAGGCAGCTCATCTCTGCATCTGCGTCAAATGAGGGCTGTGCAGTTGGACTACTTGCCTGCTGCCATCCCCAACTAAAACTCACCAGAGGCGGGAACCACATCTGGTTCACCACCGGCCCCCAGCTCAGAGCCTAGGGCTTGGTGCCTGGTTTGTTGAATGGATGCATGTGAATGACTGTCAGAGCAGAAGAGGTAGAAGTCCCTGTAAGCCTGAGTAGACCGGTGAGGCGGTCCCTGGTTGGAAAAAATGGAGTTTTTCCCCCAGTTTAGGGCCTCTGACAGTAGGTTAGGATCCTGGTAAAATAAAAAATAAAAACCTGCCCCCCCCCCCCCCCCCCCACCACTGTAAGTGCCGATTTCTGTTCATATACCGAATAGTTGGGTCTGCACCTGCTGCTGGGCTCTCAGGCCCCAGTTACTTGTACTGGCTTCCCCACCCCCAATGCTACTCCCACACAACCTCCCACCCTGCCATCACACCAGGGGCACACTGATCTCCCAAGAGCTCTGAAAGCTAATTTGCAGGAGAGATCTGGGCAGCAGTTGAGACGACTGCAGGCTCCAACTCTTGTTTACACACACCTCTTTTTGCTAAGCACTTGGCCCCAGGAGCTGCTTCGCTGTATGTTTGGGAGAGCCTTTCAGAAATCAATCCCACCAGAAGGCATTCCACACTCCAAATATTTGACATCCGTAGGAAGTATTCGATTTGCTGGGTTTCAAGCAGCGTTCACTATCTGGGAAGGCAGAGGAAGGATCTGGGCTTCCCAGTAGAGCCTTCGTTCAGCTCTTCTTATACTGTTAGCCCCAGTCTGCCTTTTCAAGCTGCTGAGCAAGATAGGACAGGAGCCAAACGTGAGCAAGGAGACTTCTCCTGCTGTCTGTGTGGCAGGCTGTGTCCCTGGCCTTTCCCAGGGAAGGCTTGGCTCCCAGCTGCTGGCGGTGGGGCCCCTCACCCGAGGGCGAGAGACACCTCTCCTGATTTCCTCCCACACTCCACTCACTGCTCCCGCTCTGGGAGTCTCCCCTCTGACAGATGGTCACACAGTTGACCAGGGAAAGAGGCCTTGTCTTTGGTTCCTGCCAGCTTTATTAATCACATACTGGCCACCCTGACTGGTCTGTAAAGCAAAATGATCCAAAGCCCACTGCTGCAGACCGCTTACAGGGAGCTCAGCAGAAAAAATAAATAAATAAAAATGCAGGTCCACAGTCCTCCAGGGATTATTCTTGGTTCTTGGTTAGCAGGGAAGTATGCTGGGGAGCTCCTGATTCTCTAAGTCAGTTTCCTCTTTTGGAAGAGGAACACAAGAGGGGTGATGGGTTACCCACACCACTGCTGGACGCAGGCAGGCTTGGCCGTGCGGAGTGCTGGGACCTCAGCAGAGTGGCTGGTGAGGACAGAGAGGGAGCTGGTAATAAGCAGGTCTGGAGCTGGAGAAACTGAGCTCTGGGGCAGGTCCACAAAGAGGCAGTGTCCCCAGGGGCTGGGCACACCCAGGCGTCACTAAGTAAGAATGCTCATTCCAGGGGGAGGCATCTGTCAATGGGAGGTCCCAGCCCTCAGGATGCAGGAAATGAAGTGGATCAAACCAGGGGAGAGGGGCCCCAGCTTGGTGGTACAGGGAGCAGAGTTCAGTCTCTCAAGGGAGAGGGTTGGCCAGGGCTAGATGGGAGGCCAGGCCCCAGATTAGGAGGTGAGGGGTGTTGGAGCAAAACTCCACCCCAGCAGGGAACTGAGGATTGGTAGAGAACAGAGGCAGAAGACCAAGTGGTGTAGGACCAACTCAGAGAAGGTTGAGGAAAGCTGGGGTTTGGAGGACGGCAGGTATGAGGAACACACCCCAGCCTGCAGCAGCTCTGTTAGGCCCAGGCTGCCCACTGGCAAAGAGAGACTGCTGCTCTTCTCTGCAGAGGTCAGGGCTGGCTGGGTGACAAGCACCTGGCACCTTGATATGCATCACAGAAAGGCACCCCCTCTGGGACTCCCCATTATAAAAAGGCACCCGTGAGACAGACTCATACCTGTATGCACAGTTTAGCAAATGGAGAGCATGGGCTGGATGGTATCTCCCCCAAGTGCTCCTTGTCTGGGTGCCCCAGTGAAGGGCACGACCTGCGAACCACGTGAGGATTTGCTCAGAAGCTCACATCAACTGAATCTGTCATAGATATTTCTCTGATGCCCCTCCACCCCATTGTCACAGACTGTCGCAGGACCCAGTCCCAGGGTCAGGGCTTGAGTTGGCAGGGAGGGCTGGGCATTTGTCACAAGGAGCAGCCAGGAGCTCAAGAGCCACATATACCATTTCCTCAGGGGAGTACTGCCAGACAACACCCAGGGACATCAATATATGGCCAAGAGTAATCCAGGCTGGCAATGAATGATGAATTTGGCAGGTAGAGGCAGCCCAGGCAGTAAGGCGCAAAGGTGAGAGTCATCAGGACTGCTGCAGAATTCAGCACTGGCTGCCTCCATCTCAAGGTTGCCAGGCACCCACTCCCAGTCCTGTGGGTGGGCCACTCTAGTCACTCTGGTAAAAGGAATAGTAGTGGGTGGTGACAAAAAGCCTTCAGCTGAGCAAGCTGAGAGCCCACATGCCTGGCTGTATAAACACCTTTAAGCCTTGGTTGTAATTAGATTAGCTATATGGGCTTCTTTAAGTTCCGTAACGCACAATACTATCTGACCATTCTTTTCCTCTGCTTTTTTTTTTTTTTTTTTTGCAATTATTCCAGCTGCATGCAAAGCTGTTGGTATTTTTACAGCCTAGAATGTGTATCTCTTGTGTAGGACAGCTTCTTTGAAGCATTAAACAATGATTAGGCAGGCTCTGGGCCAAGGGATGAAGGGGGGGTGCTCTGCAAGGGCTTGTGGGGAGGGGGGCCCAGCAGCTGGTGGCAAGCAGTCTGGGAACTCTGATTCTATTTCATCACTACACTGTGATTTTCTTACAAACAATTAAAAATTGTCATTCACAGTTGTGCAATTACTTGTCATTCATCAGGATGGTGACGATGGCTCCAGGTAGTGGTGGAAGAGGCTGAGTCACTGTTGGTAGGGCCTTGCAAGCACACCACTGCTCACACCAGCACACACAAGCCCAGGCCTGTGAACTGAATGTGCATGCTCCAAAATTCAGATGTCAGGTCCTACTCCCCAACATGCTGGTATTTGCATGCGGGGCCTTTGGGAGGTAATTAGGGCTAATTGAGGTCATGAGGATAGAACCCCCACGATGGGATTAGTGCCCTTATAAAAAGAGAAGGAGATACTAGAATTCACTCTCTACAGCCACACACTGAAAAAAGGTCATGTGAGGACACACAGAGAAGGCAGCTGTCTCCAGGCCAGGAAGCAGGCTCTCCTCAGACACCGGATCTACTGACTTTGATCGTGGACTTCCCAGCCTCCAGAACTTGAGAGGTAAACGTGTTGTTCCAGCCATCCAGTCTACAGCATCTTGTGATAGCCGTCCAAATGGACCAGGTGCATAAATGCTTGCACATCCTGTTTACACATGCTTACACTGCATAAATGCACACTCACAGGTTCACATTCACTCACCCACATGTTCAGATGCACACACGTACAAACACCTGCAATATATGTGCACACATACAGGCATACCGACTTCTCCCTATTTCAAAGGAAATGGGAAACTGCCTGCCTCTCACAAGGTGACCCAGAGCACAGCTGGCAACTCTTCGATTTCCTCTCACCCCAGCAGGAGCCTCAGTGCAAACGTCTCACCTTATTCGACCCTAGGCAAAGCTCCGGCTGAGGAAAAGAGCCACACCCTTCTCTTAAGTTCCTTCATTGTTTTCTTCTCCACTGGCGCCACTGCCCAACATCTCTCTCTCCAGAGTGGATGGAGGGCGAGAACGAGGAGAAGATTCAAAGTCCTCTGGAGTCACAGAACCATGGTGCACCAGAGGCAGCCTTGTTTAATAGTCAAGGGCGTAGGCTCTGAAACCAGAGACCTAGGTTCAAATCCCGCTTCAGTGTGACTTTGTACAAGGTCCTAACTCCTCTGTGCCTGCTTCCTTGTTATATAAAATGACACTGATAATGGTTCTTACTATTGTCACTGAGCACTACCTAATTTCTATAAAGTACTTAGAATAGTCTCTGGCACATACTAAGTGCTTACTGACTGGGCTGCTTAATGAGGGCTCTGACTTGCAAGCACTGGGAGTCCCTCTGATCCGAGGCCCAGCGTTGGATTAGCAGGGGTCAAACTACAACCCTGGGCAGAGACAGCCCCCTAAGTGGTTTAGCCAGGGGCCTGGAAGCCAGCCTGGGGAACTCCTGCTGGTGACACCTGCCTGCTGCCCGGCACTGAAGTGGATCCAGGACCTGTGCCCCAGAAGGGGATGGAGGAGGTAACCTACATCGGGACTCGAGGACAGAGACACACCTTGAAAAGTGTGTGTGGGTCACACTGGCTCTGAGTTGCCATCCCCAAGAAGCAGTAGGGTGGCAGGCTCTCAGGGGTTATCCACACAGGACAGAACGTATGTTCACATGCCCCCCAGGCTCCCAGAAGTGTGATGAGTAGCGAAGACATGGGTTCCAGGGCCAGAGGACCTGAGTTTGAATTCTTAGCCCATCACTTCCTGGCTCTGTGAACTTGAGCCCTGGTCACTTTTTAAAGTTTTATTATTTTTACTTATATGAGAGTTAGCTTCTTCTTCATCTGTGAAATGGAGATAGTAATCACATCTACTTCCTTGTTCTCTTGTCAACAAAATTTATTTAGTGACTACCATGTGCAGGGTACTGGGCTAGTTGGAGGGACACTGAGATGCTCAGCACTGTGTCCCTCTCACACTGGTCACCTTGGCTAGTCTGTATTAAGTGGCTCACTGTGATTTAGTGAGCAAATAACCAGTTCAAACATTGTGAGAGATAGGAAGGTAGGGCAGGTGTGTGCACTCCTTGACCCAGCCTGTGTGGGAGTAGGGCAGAGTGACGGAAGACTTTCTGGAAGCTGTGGCACCTGAGTGGACCCTGAAGCGTGGAGCTGGGCAGAGGGGGTTAAACTGTGGGTGGGCAGTAGTTTCCAGAAAAGGGCTAAGCAGGGCAATTGCTCCTGAGCCACTGTAACCAAACCTGGGCTTCCCTGCCATGGGCCACCATGTCCACAAACAGGGTAGGCAGCAGGAAGGTTGGCCACTGGGCCAAGCAGGGACACAGGCTGAGGTGGGAGTCAGAAGACCCAAGGTCCTATCTCAGCTATGCTATTCACACACTGTGGGGCCCTGGCAATTCTCTGCTGGATGTAGGGCCTCAGTTTCCTCTCAAGAGCCAGCTGGGGCTTTATTAGCAGCCTATCTCCCTCTCTGACACTGTACTGGGGAAGGGACACCTCTGTTCTGCCTGTCTCTTAAGGCCTGTCCAGTTCTATGCCTCTTCCTGCCAACAGACATGGGAGGCTTTGAGCAAATGAGGCCAGTGAGAAGGTAGGAGTCACGAGGAAAGGATATGGATAGCCCATGAGAGAGGCTGCTTCATCCCAGCTTCAGGTGTGTGAGGTGCTGGAACCCAGCCATTCTCTTGCTGGAAAGCAGCAGAGGAGTTCAAACATGAAGCTGGGTCAGGTTGAGCAGGTCACTGCCAACCAAGAGCAGGTCAAAATCGCCAGGGAATGGGATTCTTAAAAAAGTATGTGACAATGTCATTGTCATTGTTTTAATGTAGTTGTAGTCACAAAATTCAGATTCATTTTGAAAGGTCAAGTAGCATGAGAGAAGAGTGAATGACTTTTAGGTTTATCAAAAGAGGACATGAGTTTCAAAAGGAAACAGAAACTGAATACAGAAAACAAACTTTTTGGAAGAGGGAGTGGCCAGATGGTGGGATGTGGTGACTCTGGGACAGTTGGTGAAGGAAACTGAAAGGGCGCATCTCACTGAGCGCCTGCTCTGTGACATGTACAGGAACACCTGTGTCACATGAATGAGTTCACAAGGGAAGCGGGGGATTGCTTAGCCATGTGTCAAAGGACTTGGCACAAAATCCATGGTCATCAAAAACCTGTTGAGGGAATGAATGAAAGAAGGAAGGAATGAATGAACAAGTAAATGAATGCCAAGGCTCAAAGGCAAAGATGACTCTATCAGCTGCAAATCCTGGTGCTTCCTTCCCTCTGGAGGTCTGTAAAGGTTGAATCACTCAGCCCCTGCTAAAGACATTGGCCCACTGGGAGTCACTGAAAAGCACAGTAATTAAAACCAGGAGGCTGCAAGCTGGGTTCCCACTACTTCCTTGAGATAACAAGGAAGAGGAGCCAGGGAGGGGAAGCACTGCCTTGGAGATGCAGGGAGGACAGGGCAAGGCCGCAAATGCTGGCAGAGGCTGGGCAACATTGAAAGAGGAAGCTCAGAGTTGGCCATCTGACTCTCTGTGCATGGGTCCTAAGTTCAGGCCTGCTTCGGGTAACAGCAAGAGAAGCTCCCTGCCCTGCTCTGCATTCTACCCACCTTTCATTCCCTCTCCTTGGGATGCAGCAGGGGGGTCCAGGGCCCCATCCCAGGAAAATACACTCTACTCCACAGTGCCAATGGAGGACAACAATTGGAATGTCCCACTGCATCAGAATGCTCTGGGACGCTTATTAAAATGCAGGGTCCTAGCAATTGCTCCAGATGCACAGAATCAAAACTCACTCATTCTTTTCATTGAATCAATATCTATCGAACACCTACAAGTACCAGGTACTATTCTAGGTGCTGGAGATACAGCAATAAACAAAATAAATCTCCCTGCCTTCATGGAACTTACATGCTAGTGGAGAGAAAGCATCCCAGTAAATAAGGAAGTAATCAAGTGAGTACAGTGTATCAGATAGTGAGAGGTGCTTTACAGGAAAAAAATGAAGGGATGAGGAGTAATAGAGGTAAGGGCTGCCATTTTAAATAGGGTGACAAGGTGATATTTGAACAAGGACCTGAGGAGGCAAACGAAAAAGCTGTACAGATACCAGGGGGCGAGAGCATTCTAGGTGGCGAGAACAGCAAGTACAAATATCCTACGGCAGGAATGTGGCTGATCAGAATCTCCATATTTTCAGTCAAGCTCAAACACTAAAGTCTGAGATCACTTTAGCATAGTGTCAGCTTCCTGTATAGGAGGTGGTCCCTGAAAGGGGGAAGCTTGTTTAGGAAATTGCTTAAGAGGCCGAGAACAGACCCTCAAACTCCTACACAAGGACCACCTGCAGAGCCTTCAGCCCTTGGAGCTAAAGGTCCAAAGGGCTTGGGTAAAGGAGCAGTAATCAGCTGCCCCTTTCCTGCATTTATAGAAACCCAGCATAAACCCAAAGCAAATGTGCCTGCAGAAGAGGTTACAAGGCACCAGGACACACAGAACTGTGACAAACGCCTGGGAAGGAAGGCTTAGCAAGGAAGACATTCTGAAAGCTCTGTACTCCTGATTCATTTTCAGTTTTAAATGCCAATGTCCCTTCCATCCTGTGTTATCTTGTTCAAGCCTCCAAACAATCCCCGAGGTAGGAATTATACATCCCAATTTTAAAGATAAGGAAAATAGGGTTCACAGAGGTTAAGAACTCACAGCTAGGAAGAAGCTAGAAAGAGCTGGAACTGAAATGCTGGCCTAACGCCAAATCCCATGCCATCCACATCAGCACACTGTTTCAGGAAAGAGAAAAACAGGGGCTGCCTCTAAGCAGTGGCTACATGCCAGTTATTGTCATTGTTGTTATTTTTATTACTGCCATTTTAACTCTCTCAGAACCTTGCGGCTTCTGTGGCACTTTCAATCTCATTACCTCACGTTATCTTCAGTGACTATGGGACAGACAGGGCAGGGCAGGGCCTGATGTCCTCACATAAACCAACCAAAGCAAAAGACTGACAACCAGGAAGTGGTGGGGCTGAGACCGGAAGCCAAGTCCTGTTATGTTTCATCCCCATTTTACATTTATTTGCATGATTCCCTGATGTCAGGGACTAGATGGTACCCGCCATTCATTCCCTTCACCCTGCCATTGTGTGATGGAGGGAACTGAGCTGGCCTGGTAGGAGATCAGCGGAAGTCCTGTGCCGAGTGAGACAATGCCCGACAGAAGCAGGCCCCAGAGGCAGCCTGCCCAGGAGGTGGCCGCAGCCACCCTCTCCCAAGTCAGGCTGGGCAACTCTGAGGAACCCTTCAGTCCTCCGCCGAGGCTAGAGGCAGCTCATTTCCTCCAAGAGCCACAGCCTCAAGTGTCTGTTCCTGCCCTCCTGAGAGCTTAGCTCAGGCTGCTCTCAGGGAGTCCCACGGCTGGTCACCTCCCTGTCCCACTCCACACAGGGGCGCTCCAGCAGGCACCAGACTCCTTACCACCAAGTTCTGCATGCACCCAGGGTTCTGCAAGCCAGAGGGTGCTGTTGCTCCGCCAGGCTCTCAGCCCCCTTTGCCACACCCTCATTGCCTCCAGCTATCTCCCTATTCCCCCGTCTGATTCTCCTGAGCAAGAGGAAGATGGGCTCTTTCTTCCCAGAGACAACACTGGTTTCTCTGCCCAGGATTCCTCCTCTGCCCTCCTCAGAGGCCCTGCTCCACCACTTGGCCTCAGGGTACTCAGGTGATTCCACCCAAGACCAAAGGCCTCAAGCACCTGCTTCTCAAACCAATTAAACGACCAGAGCTAAGGGATGGTCATCTGAATTTCTTATAAGTTTTCTAAGCAATTCTAATGTGCAGTTAGGGTCTTCAGAACAACCTGACTTTCAAACAAGAGAGAAATACATACAATACAATACAATACAATACAATACAATACAATACAATACAATACAATACGGTGAGTAACATAGACCAGACTATAATAGAAAATAGCATGCTTCACACATTTATAAGGTTAACTATTGTTTCTTAAATGTTTTGTTTCAATGGTACATGCATGTAATTGGGTGTGAGTAGGCATGCCATCCTGGGTCACGATATAAATGTATTTTTGCTGTAGATTATGGTTAATTAAAATTTTTTTTTACAATTTAATGTGTGTGTGTAAAATGTTGCTCCAGTTCCTGCCTTAGCTCCTGATCTCTTTCACAGTCACAATTCCTGACAGAAAAATCTATCCCCACACCTGCTCTTCACCTTCACCTGCTTCTGCAGCCCCATCCCAACACTTTAAGCTTCTCGCTGAGGTTTCCATGCTCCGTGCCTCCCAAATCCACTGGCTTCTCCCCAGCCTCTGGGTCCTCCCACCTGTCTGTGGATTCTTTCAAACAGATGACGCTCATTCCTGAAATTCTCTTGCCCGTGGAGTCTGTGTCGTCCTCTAGATTCTCCTGATGTCCCTTCTGTCTCTGGCCAGTTAACCCTCTTCCTCCTGACTCCTACCTGTCTGTCTTATATTCAGTTTTCTCTCAACTTCTGTTTTTTGTCATCTCTTTTCTCTTTGCCACCCTCTCCTTCCAGTCAATGGCTTCAATTACTCTGTGTACAAGGCTCCAAGTTCACGTCCCCACATTTTCCTCTTGAGCTCCAGCTGTGCAGCATGCTATCTATGTGCCAGTCTCCTGGAAATGAGGTTGGGGCTGGGCAGGGGTAACACTGACAGTGTTCAATGCACAGCCCCACACTTGACCATGTCAGGCAGGTGAGGCAAGCAAGGGAGGATTGTCACCCCCATTTACAGGGGAAGAAACTGAGATTCTGAGAAGTTGAG
Organism: Tonatia bakeri; assembly: GCA_004024845.1. Lineage (NCBI taxonomy): Eukaryota > Metazoa > Chordata > Mammalia > Chiroptera > Phyllostomidae > Tonatia > Tonatia bakeri. The sequence continues at coordinate 65,601 of PVIA01003429.1, read as the reverse complement.
AAACATTTCTATGGTCACTCATCCACAGTAAAGAGGGCCCTAGAACCCAAGACTTTAGACTTCAGTCCATAGTTCTTTCTCTTCACACCATGCGCTGAAACTCACCATGTGCAAAAGCAGAGCTTCATCTTACTTATTGAGTCAGAGGGCCAGAGCTGTGCAACAGAATAATCACTAAGGATGCTTTTTAAAACAGAGGGGGCGAGATTCCAGCTCAAACTTACAGAATTAGACTCCTCTGGGAGAGACTTGTTTGTTTTATGTTATATTTTGAAGTAATTGCAGGTTTACAGGAAAATACAAAGAAATGTACAAAGAGGTCCCATGAACCCTTCAGCCAGCCTCTCCCAGAACTAGTTCTTAACAGAACTAGAGAACCATATGTAAATGTGGGCACTGATGTTGCCACAATCTGCAGAGCTTGTTCAGATCTCTCTCTGCAGATCTATATTCATATTTTGTCATGCATGGCTTTGGGTTACCACCACCACAGCCAAGCCTTAACTGTGCCATCTCTATAATATTCCCTAAAGCTCTGTGCTTGCACGTGCCCCATCTCTGATGAAAAACCACTGTACCCATCCCAATGCTCCTCCTGCTTCCCTTTTCCAGGAATGCACCATTATCCTGAGTCAACCTGGCTTGAAACTGAGTCATCATTCACCAGCGCACCTTTGGCCCAGCTGCCCATGGCCTATCAGTCAAAAGATCCAGTAGAGGCTTCCTTCCTAGAATCTCTCAGGCCCATATCTTACCTTCAATTTCCACACCCACAACAACCCCAGGCCCCTTGATTTCTTGACTGCAGTGCTGCCATTGCCTTCTCATCTAGGTCCTTTTTCTACCCATTGCTTTCCCCCAACCAATGCCATAAACCACAGCCAAATCTCCCCATTGCCCGGCTCTGACTGTGTCATTCCTCTCACCAAAAACTTTCAGTGGTCATTGCCCTTTACAAAATAAAGTCCCACTCTTTAAATTCAAATATGTAGTCCTCTCTATCTGGCTCACTTTCTGTATCCAAATGTCTCAAATTCAATATCAGTTTCCCTTTTCTTCCTCCCATAAGGACCAAAGAACAAAGGCATCCTTAAGGCCATGATAAGGTTTTCATTGCAGGAGAAATGAGACTCCAAGGTTTCCTTCTTTCTAGTACCTCATTCCCTTCCCTCTTTTGTGACATGAGGAAGTGCAGTGGAATGAGGCCTGGGGATGCCTCTTGCTTGAGGGGTGCCCTCACTCTTGGAAGGATGGCTTTTCCATTCCTAGGCTTCTTACAATGTAAGAGGTGAGGGGGGACAGCAGATGCAGGTGGAACGAGGTAGGGTGGCTGGACAGGCTATTCTCGTGTTAGCTATTGGGAAATGAGAGTTTTTTAGGCATCCATTCCTAGGACACAAGCAAGGTGATGGTGGGTAGCTGCTGAAAATGTGGAAGCCGGTCCCTTGCCTGTCTCCCTCACAATAGATAGTCACCTTTAACACTACGCCACCTATCGCTGCCAGCCCTTGATGCCCTTTTCTCTCCTCATGTCCACGGAACAATGAGAGTCAAGTGATTCATAAGCACTGCCCTTCAGAAAACTCTAAAATCTGCTTCACAGAGCTGTTCCTACACTACTTACTACGTGATGATAAAATAAAAAAGAAAATTTGCTTATTGAGATTAAATTTATTTCAATTAGCTGGTATCTTTCAGCTTTAATTGATAACAAAACACAAATTGCCCATCCGAACTTCTCATTACAGCAACTGATTCACTGGGAAATTTACTACCTGACACGAGAGAAAGTAAGGAAGATAACACAAACCCAGTGAAATGATGATTCCATGACCCAGTAGTCTATTTTTTGTGTATTATCTAAAGCACATCCATATTAATGGTCCTATCAAGAGCACTGCTTTTAAACTGCCTCAGTGCATGGTCTCTAAGTTTGGAGAATATTATGGATGTGGTGTATGGGTGTGTGTGGAATATGCTCCAAGGGAAGGAGGTAGTGGGTAGTGGCTGAAGAAGGACAGATAGTGACGTGAAGGCTTCAACAAGCATTTTCAGGCCGCCCAGGTTTTCGTTAGGACTCAACGGGCCAAGGAGCAGGGGATCCAGCAAAGAGGCTAGACATTGAACAGCTGCATTGCTGTCCATGACTTACACACCCACCGCCACCCACCATCAGCACCACTACGACCTCTACCACCACCAGCACCGACTCCTCTGTTATCATTGCACCACTGAAAACACAAGAACAGCGAAGAATCTTCCAGGCAAAGGTGGAGCAATAAATTATGGTCAAACCAACTAAAAATAAAATTATGCTTCACAGAAAAGAGTCACTGGAAGTGTTCACTGTGCATGTGGTTGGGTAGAGATTAGGACTATTTATTTATTACACTAGAATGTTAGAGGGAAGAGTCAGGAAGACAAAGCTTAGGGACAAGGCCTCAATGGGATACAAAGAGGATATATACCTATGGAGTGGCCCTTCCAGAGCAGTGACCACTATGAATCTCTCATCATGAGGCAACAGCCCAGAGAAGGAGCAGACACAGAGAGCCTTTAGAAAATGAGAACCCCAAATAGAGGCTGAGCTCTCTGCTCAAATGTCAGCCACAGAGCAAGGAGCTCGATCACTCACCATTGCTGCTGTTGTCATCCACCAGGATGATCTCCTTGAGCAGGTGTGCAGGCGTGCGCTCAATGGCTGAGTGGACGGAGCGCAGGAGCACCGAGAGCGCTTCGTTGACAAAGATGAACACGACGCTCACCTCCGGCAGGCTGTCCGGGAATGAGAGGTTGCGGCACCTGGAAAGAAGCATAGCCAGGATCTTACATCTTTCCGTGACTCCTCTGGGGTCACCCCAGGTGCTTGTCCACCCTGTGTCTTGGCTCCAGTTTTCTTGGAGGGCTCAGGACTTCAGATTCCTCCATGGACCCCTCATTTGATAGACTCAGGACAAGCCACAGATGTATGGCAGACTGGCTCCCAACCATTAAAACTGTTTTCTCCACAACAGAGTCTGAATTTGTCAAGGACTATCCCAGCTAAATAGATCCTTAGCACCTAGTGCAGTATCTGGACCCCAATAGGTAGTCACTGAGTATTTACTGGGAGATTGACTCAATATTTCTAAAACCAACAGGATAGGAGACGTCTGGTCAAAGTGGAGGTATAGGTAGATATACTTTGCCTCCTCACACAACCAAAAGAAGACAACAACAAATTTAAAAAACAAAAAATAACCAGAACTGCCAGAAAATCAAACTGTATGGAAGTCAGATGACCAAGGAGTTAAAGAAGAAACATTCATCCAGACTGGTAGCAGGGGTGAAGATAGGCAGTGGTGGTAGACAGGACTCACAGCATGGTGGTGGCAGGTGGACCAGGCAGCCCCAAATTTGTGTGAGGATAAACCAGGAGGAACAACTGGGGAGTGAGATAGACCACACAACCCAGGTTTCCAGCATGGGGAAATAAGCCTAAAAACCTCTCAATGTAAAAACCTGTGGGGGTAGCAGCAGTAGGAGAAACTGCCAGCCTCACAGGAGAGTTTGTTGGAGAGACCCACAGGATCCTACAATGTACACAAACCCACCAACCCAGGAATCAGCACCAGAAGGGACCAATTTGCTTGTGGGTAGCAAGGGAAGTGACTGAAGGCCAGCTGAGAGCTGAGCAAGCAGCATTGTTTCCTCTTGGACTCCTCCTCCATATACAGTGCCACAGCGCAGCAACATGGGTTGCCTGCCTGGTGAATACCTAAGGCTCCGCCCCTTACAACATATCAGATGCACTGAGTCAAAGAAATATGGCCCAAATGAAAGAACAGATCAAAACTCCAAAAAAATAGAACTAAGTGATGAAGAGAAAGCCAATCTATCAGGTGCACAGTTCAAAACACTGATAATCAGGATTCTCACAGAAATGGTTGAGTATGGTCATAAAATAGAGGAAAAAGTGAAGTAAAGCAAAATATACAGGGAACCAACACTTAAGGGAAGGAAACCAGGACTCAAATCAAAGACTTGGAGCAAAAGAAAGAAATAAACATTCACCCAGAACAGAATAAAGAAACAAAAATTCAAAACCATGAGGAGAGACTTAGGAACCTCCAGGACAACTTTAAACAATCCAACATTTGAATCATAGGGGTGCCAGAAGGAGAAGAGGAAGACCAAGAAATTGAAAACTTATTTGAAAAAATAATGAAGGAGAACTTCCTTAGTCTGGCAAAGGAAATAGACTTCCAGGAAGTCTAGGAAGCTCAGAGAGTCCCAAAGAAGTTGGACTCAAGGAAGCATACACCAAGGCACATCATAATTACCTTACCCAAGATTAAAGATAAGGAGAGAATCTTAAAAGCAGCAAGAGAAAAGGAGGCAGTTACCTACAAAGGTGTTCCCATAGGAATATCAGCTTAAAAGAAACCTTGCGGACAGGAAGAGGCTGGAAAGAAGTATTCAAAGTCATGAAAGGCAAGGACCTACATCCAAGATTACTTTATCCAGAAAAGCAATCATTTAGAATGGAAGGGGAGATAAAGTGCTTCCCAGATAAGGTCAAGTTAAAGGAGTTCATCTTCACCAAACCCTTATTATATGAAATGTTAAAGGAACTTATCTAAGAAAAAGAAGAAGATCAAAACTATGAAGAGTAAAATGACAACAAACTCACAAACATCAACAACCAAACCTAAAAAAAATACAAAAACAATAACAAACTATGCAAACAACTAGAACAGGAACAGAATCACAGAAATAGAGATCACAGGGAGATTTATCAGTGGGAAGGGGGAGAGGGGAGAATGGGGGAAAAGGTACAGGGAATAAGACACATAAATTATAGCTACAAAATAGATGGGGGCGGGGCGGTTAAGAATAGTTTGGGAAATGGAGAAGCCAAAGAACTTACATGTATGATCCATGGACATGAACTAAGGTGGGGGAATGCTGGTGGGAGGGTGGGTACTGGGTGGAAGGGAATAAAGGGTAGAAAAAAATGGAACAATTGTAATAGCATAATCAATAAAATACATAAAAAATAAATAAAACCAATGGGATAGAAAATTCAACCAACAGGAAGTCTTAGTTTTTCTAAAATGGTAGCCAATACCTGAGTGAGGCCACCAGACCTTAGATGATCTGCCCAGGAGGGAACTAGGTCTTCTCCCAGAGACTTCTACTACCAGAACCCACCCAGGCTCACTCCAGCAGGCACACTGCCCTTCATTCATCACAGGGGTCCAGCCTTCCGAGCCAGGGTGAAGTTAGGGTCAGAGTCTCAACATGAATGAATGAGAGATGGAAGGACAAGCGCAGTCTCATTTCACAGATGAGGACACTAAGGATCAGAGGGGTTGAGTCCCCTCCGAGAGTCAGCTGCCAAGATAGAATATCAACTCTGTTCTGATATCTATACCAGGGTTCTTTCCTCAAGAAAAAATAAGTGTGGGAGAGACTGCCTTTAACTGTCCCATTGCCCATCACTCCACCGAAACCCTGAAGCTATTGGGAGATCTCTTATCCAAAGGATATGGGGCAAACCCATGAAAGTCTGCATGTCATTCCCTGTGGGAAGAGGAACATGCAACCCTGAAATCAGACCACATAAAAAGGCCAAATAATAAGGAGTACCATGGTTCCTCCAGGACATGTCCAGTTCCTCCCCTGCAAGCATTGCCTTAGTGGTCAGGAAACCATTGCCCGTGCCCTTCTCTAGCTGAAAGTAAATGCTGTTCCAGAAGGCACTGAGATCCCATCTTCAGGAAAGTTAAATGAAAGGACAGAGCAGCAATGACATCCCTGTCCCAGGCCCTGGACTCAGAGAGGAGGCTGCCCACACCCACCGCCAGCCACCGAAGGCTCCAGGGGTTCAGGGCTGGTGATCATGTTGCATTGCTCCAAAGTGGGAGGCACAGCCAGGTTAGAATATGAAGTAATGAGCATAATAACACAGGGTTTCTGTTCGTCAGTAATTAAAGTGCTGCAGAATAGGAACGGGCCTGCTCTTCCTTAATGAGGAAGGCTGGGGGACAACCAGCGCTGAGCAATTTGGAGAAATCACCACGGGGCCCCAGCCTGCTTAAGAGGAGGAAATTAATAAACTATAATCACTGTCTCTATGGTAACCAGAAATTTACAGAAACTTCTCCCCTTCTATTTCAAGCTCTCCTGTTCTCTCACCAAAAACAGTGGAGGAAGGGAAAGAACAGAGCCTTTTCCCAAATCCTCTTCCAACTTACAATTTTAATAAAGCCATCAGGTTAACAGATTGGTGCAGAGTTCATTCATTCTTACAGTCAGTGAAATAAATGTGTATTGAGTTTCTTCCACGAGGTAGGCTCTGCACCCAGGATGCAGGCGAAAGCAGATGAAGTGCCTGTCCTCGTGGAGCTTGCGCTTTGACAGGGGAAACAGACAAACATGGAAGCGAGCAAGTGAACAATTTTGTGAAAGTGCGGAGATGAAAATAACACGGGTGAGAGGACAGTGGGATGGCCCAGCCGCTGTGCTAGAAGTGGTCAGGGGAGGACTCCGCCAGGAGGAGAGGTTTGATCAGACACTTAAACGGCACTCAGAAGCAAGCCGTACAAAGGCCAGAGGGGCCCAGGGAACGGTGCTGTGACTGGAGGAGAGGCAAGAAAAGGGAAGCAGCTCATTTAACTGCAGTGATGGGACAAAGGAGATGGGGAGGTGGCGGGGGCCTTAATGAGAGAGAAGGGCCAGAGTGACTCCTTAAGCATGCCATGCCTTTTCCAAATTTTTTTTGTTTTGATAATAGCATGATATTATTATATATGATTTTTATAATAGCAATCAAAAGGTTTGTGGTTAATAGTCAAATAATTCTTCTGGCTAGTGTTTGTTTACAGCTATCAAGACCAGCAGCTGGCCTTTCCTTAGCCATGGAAACTGAAATAAGTATTAACACACAACCTACTTGCTAATTGCATTTTTAAAAAGAATACTATGTATGGTCAAACTACTAGCACATGACCTTTAGTTTTCTTTTGTAAAAACATAATGAAGAGCTTCCAATAAGGTTAGTATATCAGTATAAGTTCACTGTCCTCCCCACTAACGCCACCAGCAATGAAGACTGTGGCCCTACGTCTGTTTGCGCATCTCTGGCGGTTTCCTCTGAGCTCTGAGACCCTCGCTGGCCAGAGCTCCAGGTTGGTTCCAGGGGTTTTCCAGAGTTAGAGGTCACCTGCTGTCCTCTACTTTCCTCCCTTCTTAATTCTCAACATAACTACGCCGTATCCCCCTTCCAAGGAGACCAAGACGAGTTTCTCCCAGGACTGGCCACGCCTGTCCTGATGGTGGGAGCCACCAGGGACTGTGAGCGGTCTCCTGATGCTCTTCGTCCAAGCAGAGTGGAAACGTCATACTCATTTCACCAGCTAAACTCTACTGATCATTATTTTCATGCGAAAGACTCTTTTGAACATGAGGCTTTTCTACGACAACCCTTTTGAACACAACAGAACACCTAGTATGATGCATCATTATGTGTGGTTATTGTCTGTCTTCCCTGCTGTAAGGCCCCTCCCTGAGAGCAGGGGCTTTACTTGGTCGCTGTGCCGACTTCTCAACTTACACCAGGGACTGGCACAGAGCGGGTTTCTGGAATTAAACAAAACGAGCAGGTTTATTTGTGTATATATGGCCTAAATTTTGCATGCAGGCTGCTGAGCTCAGCATGTTTCTTTTTCTCACAAACCTCCTCCTTCCGTGGGACAGCCAGGTGCTCTCCCCCAGTGGCTCCTTCTTTTCTGTTCTCCCTCCTCTGGACTTAGGGCCCGGGGTCCTCGGGGTCCTCGCATTCAGTCTCCAGCAGTCCTGGGTTTCTCTGCACTGTAATTGAGTGATCCCTCCAGGCCAAATGTCCTGACCTCCTTAAAGCCTCCCCTCCCCTTCTCTCCCCTTCTCTCCCGCTCAGGGCCCTCCCAGCAATAGCCACACCACTGGTGGCCCCTCTCTGCACCCTGCAGCACCTCCCTTACCCTTCAGTTGTCTCGCACCTAACCTAAATGTAGGTCTAGGTGAGTGGACAGGTGAAGGGTGGGCGGGATGAGAAAGATGGGGAAGAATAGTTTTTAGGCAAAGAGCACTACAAGGGGATGGGGGGAGCTGAAGTGACCTGGGTGCTAGTCCCAGCTCTGCCCCAAGTGCTGTGTGAGCGCAGGCAATCCACCTGCCCTCTCTCCTATCTTGTTACAGGAGGCAGAAGAAATAATCGGTTAGGTGTATTCTCTGTGAAATTCAGGATCTTTAATCTCACATGTAGTGAACAGAAGACATCTCACTAAAGAAACAGTTTGCAAACTTTCACTCCCAACCAGTACCTGGTCACCACCAAATGCCACAATAAATATCCCCTTATCATTATTGTAACTAGACAAGGTGACCAACTCCCCCTGGTTTGCCCGGCACTCTCCCAGATTCAGCACTGGGAGCCCCAAGCAAAGCGGGACAGTTGGTCACCCTATGACTAGACCGTAGCTTCCTGAGGGCAGGGGCAGGCCTCGCTCATGGGTGTGTGCCCACCACCAGCACAGTGTCTCACTAACTGTAGGCATTCAGACGGCATCTGTTGAATAAATTTATATTTACCTTTTCAGAACCCCCGACACACACACACGGACACACACAGTCATGGCTCCTTCTTCCTCTCAACATTAAAGCGGAGCTCACATGGCAGAGAGGAGAGGAAAAAAGGAGGAACACCATGTCAGGCAAGATGTCCATACACCTGCCGCCACAACCAACGTCATCCCTGCCAGACACTGAACTGGGAACAAAAGCCCACCTGCCACGGGGCAGCCCGAGGCCTTCTAAACAAACACACACCCTAGAGCTGCCGTGGCAGAGGAGTGTCCCAGATCCAAACCCAGTACTTCCATGCCAGAGACCAGCCCCTGAGTTCGCCCATCAACCCACACCAGCCCCTGCCCGCCAGCTCTGCCTCTCACAGGCACACTGCTGAGATGTTCTCTCCCGGCGCCCACATCCTCCAGGGCCTGGCCATCACGCCCGCTGCTCCCAGAGCCTGCCCCCTGCCTGCTCTGGGCGTCCTCCCCTGTGCACTGCTTCTCTGCCTGCCTCTCCACGGAAGGGTCAGAGGACATGAGTGTTAGGGAAGCCACAAAGGTATGACTGGGCCTTCCCTAGTCACACTTTTTGAGAAAACCTGACTATATGAGTGAGTCCCTTACTCACTTGGAGAAGAGGCATATTCTCCTGTAAAATTAAGCCATAAAAGTTCCCGTTTTACTTTCATTCTTGTTCAAAGTCAAGCCATTCTCCATGAGAGATAAAAAACAAGGCATTTCTGACAGCAGGATACTATGACTGTCTAATAAGCTAGAACTGATGGTCATGATAAACTCGACTTCTTCGGTCTCTGCACCCAGAGGGCAGTGTGGGGAGCAGCTGTGCAGGGAGCCTCTCAGCAGAGCTCCCCAAGACTGTTTTGAGCTGTTTATGAGGCAAATTTACATCAAGAGCTCCAATGCCATTGCTGCGAGAGGCAGGGAAGTGGTGGCAGAATAAGCAAGGCCAACCCAGGCTCCGGGCCACAGGCATCACCCAGGGCAGCAGCCAGACGCGTCCATACTGGATCTCAGATTCCCCGCTCCCTGACCTCAAGCTCCCTGTCCATCAGAGCAATGACTCATGGAGACACTGGGTGGGGAGGGGTAGGCCCTTCCAGAATGAATATGAAGCAGAATATTAGCTTAGCTCTGTCTGCTAATGAACATGGAGAGCCGGGTTCCCCTATGTCAGAGTTCTGGGAGTGGAAGAGGGACTTACCTGGACCAAGCAGTGAGGAGATGACACTCCCAGGCACCCACTCCTCTGAGTGCCCCCAGCCCCTGTTTCCTCCCAGATTTCTCCCAGAGAGGACCTCTCCACAACTGTGGTCAGCACAGGGGATTGGGTGTACTGCTGACCACTTGGCCCCTGGGTCAGCACTGCCCTCTTGGCCCTTCATGGTCATCAACATCCATCCCAGCTTCCGCCACCCTACCTGCACCCACAGTACTTGCTGGATCCTCCTCTGACCTCACTTGGTACATTTCTAGTTTCTCCCAGGTGCCTCCAGATGAGGCTCCCAGGCCTGTCAGCATCCAGTCTGCTGGACTTAATGAACCCCAAGGATGGGGGCAATGTGGGATTCTCACTGGACATCAGGACAATCAAGATTTTCACTCCCTCTGGGTGGCATAACCTTGGGAGCTCAGAGACTGCGTGGTGCTTGCTAGCCCTACTGTCCAGAGGCTCAACACAGAATATTTAGAAATAATAGTAGTAATAATTTCTACTTACTGGTGTTATGATTTGCTATAAACCAGGCTAAGAAATGTAAGAATGTTTTTACTTTTCCCTCCATTTTATTTCTTCCTACAATCATATTATGGTAAATTTTAGAAGAGTTACTATAGACTGCTGATTCAGATGAAAGATGGAGGGAATGTATGTCCAGCAGGATGGCGTAGACAAATACAATGAAACACTACTCACTGGGCGCCTAAAGCCTGAAACTGCCTTCCTGTTACAGTGCTCCCACTGAGATAAACAATCCCCATGACTCTCTGTGTAAAAGTTGCTGTGTCTTCTGCCATGTGGCCTCACTATTTGGTCCACAACTGATGGGACCAGACACTGGTTCCTGAGCTTTTGTCCATGGGCTAGCTGTCAGCCTACGGGGCTGCCTAGCCCAAAAGCTCTGTGTAGCCAGATCTCACACTATCAAAGAAGGACCAGCCACCCCATCAAGCCACTGTTTATGGGAGTTTAAATGTGAGCTACCCTAAGAAGGCAGAAAGTAGAAGTTGAGAGCAGCAGATGGGGCAGGAAGCAGAACGCTGTCAGTGAGCGAGCTGCAGACACAGACAGTCACCATCAGAGATACAGCGCTCTGAGAAGGGAGCAAAGAGGATGCAGACGTGAGGATGTCCTGAACCAATTTGTGCCCCTACACAGTCCAGACCTGCAGCCTCTGATTGTGTGATCATGTGATCAATGTGCAGGCATCAGACTACCAAGAATCCCAACCATCTGCAGTCATCTGAGTGAGTCCAGTTCCTCCCTGAGAGCACATGCCTGACCTCTGAACTTCCTGGGCTGAAACTGATCCCATTGGACTCCCACCACAACCTTTGCTTTCTTTCAGGCCACATATATGCTATTGCAATATGTTTGTATGGTATTGAAACAGCACTGTGTCCACTAGACTATAAGCTGAGTGAGGTCAAGACCACACCTGCTTTGCTCAGCTGGTACCCCTTGTGCCTCCTGCAATGTCTACCCAGAAAGCACTGGGTATCTGACTGAATGAAAAAACTAATATATACTAGAATGGTGAATAGTAGAATGAATTCAGGCTCATGCAAGCTCTGTGAGTGGGGATTTCACTGTGATATGATAGAACAGGGACCCCTGAGTTGAACACGCACCGCATTTTTCAGACTATAAGGTGCCGCACCCCCAAATTTGGGAGGAAAGGGTGTGTGTGTCTTATAGTCTAAATGTAGCTTTACATTTACATTGGTGAAATAATTTTCTATTTATGTTATTAAATATTTTACCACATTTTTGGCTTCGAAATTTTCCTCCTGTAAAACCTCGGTGCGTCTTTTGGTCCAAAAATACGGTACTTCCTGCCTGACTGCAACAATAATCCAACAATAATCCAAGAGCAAATAATCCAAAAAGCCAAAGGGTTTGTAAAGGAGGGGATATGGTGGCAGGGTAGGGATACTCAGTGTAGCCAGGGCCTTCGGGGATCTGGCAAAACACCGCCTCTAGCTCAGAGTTGGAGGAGACAGTGGACATCTGAGAATGGGAAGTTTTAACAGTTTGTAAGGCAAGAGAAATGAGCCAGCAGATCCAGGAACAGAATCCAGGATGGGAATCGCTGACAGCTAAACTACTCAGTACCCATGATCACCAGGACAGCCAACTTCATCCAGAGGCAAGATTCTACAAACATCCTTTCAGGTGACTCTACCTATTTAGAGAAAGAATCTGCTGTATTGGATGTAGACTGCAAGTAGGACAAGAGAAAAACAAATCATTTAAAATATAAACAGTCAACAGAAAGCCTGGGGGTTCTTTGTTCCTCTATCTTAGAAATGCGGGGAAATGGGATCCCTGGGGCTACATGGGTAGCCCGCCACTCAGAAAACAAAAGTCAGCTGGCTGAGGTGGAAAAGCCACTAAGGGGGCTGAGTATTTGTTGGTGAGCTGGACAGGTCTGTGACAGGAGAGCTGAGGAATGTGGGGGCAGGGAAGGTGGGCCCCAGACCCTGGGGCTGTCCAGACAAAGAGAAAGGAGGACGGGGCATCTTCGCTGTCCAGCAGAGCCTGGTTCCAGCCTCTGGTGCCCAGAATACAGGCAGGGGAGAAATCACTCTCCGGGACCTCAGTCGGATTGGTCTTGCAGAGCCTGCCTGGTGCTCTTCTCTCTAGCGCCAGGGCAGGTAGCCTGTCCTGTGTGGTTCCTTGTCCACATAGTGGTCCTTCAGACAGTTAAAGCCATGATAGCATCTCATGCTATCAGATGGAATGCTGTCCAAGCCATCTCTTTGATAAACCAGAAACCCAGCTAATAAAAGTAACAAAGAGCTAAATAGCAGTTATTACATGCTAGGCAGTATTCTAAGGGTTCTGCATATATTACAATTTAATCTTTGTATTACTATCACTAATTCACAGACAGGAAAAGCAAGGCACAGAGAAGCTAAGTAATTTGAGGGAAGTCAACCAGCTTGTAAATGAGAGACCTGACCTTGGAGCCCAGGGAATCAGGTTTCAAATACTCTAAAATCTAAGCAGAAGCTCCATCTGTTTGTCAAGTTACCCAGTTTTTCTCCTAGGTTGTTGTCTTTTAAACATACTCTACTTTCTCTGCTTCCCTTACCATCCATTTCTGCAGCTGTGCTCTGAGTAGCAGAGAAAAACAAAACTGTCACCTCCCCTTTTTGAGACATTCTATCTCTATTAATATAGCTCAAGATTACGTTACCTTTAAGAACAACTGGAAGCCATGGGCATCTCTCGGGACAACTGGCACAAGCGCCACAAGACCAGGGACAAGAGAAAGCCCTGCCACCACAAGTGAAAACATGAGCTGGGACGCCCTGCTGCCAACACTGAAAGGGGCCCCTGCCACGTACACATGGTCCGTGTGCGGGAGGCCACGGAAAGTACCGAGCCTGGAGGCTGGACGTGGGCGACTTCTCCTGGGGCTCCAAGTGTTGTACGTGCAAAACGAGGATCATTGATGCTGTCTACAGTGCATCCAATGGCAAACTGCTCCGTACCAAGACCCTAGTAAAGAACTGCTTTGAGCTCGCTGGCGGCACACCGTACTGACAGTGGTACGAGTCCTGCTGTGCACTGCCCCTGGGCCGCAAGAAGCAGGCCAAGCTGACTCTCAGGGAGGAAGAGATTTTAAACAAAAAACAATCAAAGAAAATGCAGAAGAAATAAGATGAAAGGAAAAGGAACACCACAAGCAGCAGTCTTCCACAGGAGCAGGTCCGGCAGGGCGAGCTGCCGGCGTGCGTTGTGGCCGAGCAGGTGGCCCTGTGCCAGAGGGCAAGGGGCTGGAGTTCCCTCCAGGGAAAGTCAAGGCTGGGAAAGGCAAATAAATCCTTTTCCCTCCTTTCTTAAAAGCTCATTAAAGCAGGGGGAGAAAGCTCCTGAAATAAAGGTGTTTATTCTCGGGAGGCAAAAAAAAGAACATCCACATGATACTACTGGCCCATAACGAGCTTAACATTTACTGAGAACCAGAAATATTTTCCCCAGACTGCTTTACTTGAGAATTATTTCCCCATGACTGTGTTTGTGCAGTTAGTATTTTCAGTACAACAGCAGGATCATTACCCAAGGGCATTTCTTGGGCCCCTTTGTCCTCAGGCTGCCGTCAAGAAGCACACTCCTTCAACGGACTCTGGGTCTTCTCTGCAGAGCCAAGCTCCCGACCCGGGAAGCCCAGGGTGCCGAGGTAGTGTCCTGGAGACACAAGCCCAGGGTAAAACTACTGACTCTGCCCCATATGGCCTGTGGGAACTTAAACTATGTTTCTCAACCTTGCAAATATTCAGTCTTCTACTATATGAAACGGAAATAATAACTACCATGGAGAGAAGTGAGGATAAAGTTAAAGGAAGAAAAACAGACATTAGGTAGTCTGCACAGCACCTGGCACACAGGAAGTAAGCAAGTGGTGGCTCTGGTGGAAATCATCAGCCTCTGGGTGGCAAATCCCAGATGTTCCAGCAGCCACGATCCCGGTTGCTCCCCCTAGAGCCACCCCCTTCTCCCCCAGGGCCAGCTACATAATTTGTGGGGCCCAGTGCAAAAGGAAAATATGGTGGCGCCTGTTCAGAAATTATCCAGAATTTTAACAAAGTGGCCAAAAGTCCAAAGTGGCAGAGTTAAGCCAAGTACAGAGTCCTCCAGCCTTCTCGGGATCCTCTGCAACAGGCCGCATGCTGTGTTAGTTTTCTAATGCTAATGTTGTGGCTGTAAGAAATTACTACAAACTTGGTGGCTTAAAACAATACAAATTTAAAGTGGGTTCAATTCCCAGTCAGGGCACATGCCCGAGTTAAGCACCAGCTCCCCATTTGGGGGCGTGCAAGAGGCAACTGATCAATGTTTCCCTCACACATTGTTTCTCTCCCTCTCTTTCTCCCTCCCTTCCCTTCTCTCTAAAAAATAAATATATATAAAACATCTTTAGGGACATTTGTAATAGTGTCAGTAATAAAAGTAAAGAAACAATTAAATGAAAATAAATTAAAAAACACAGATATATTGTCTCATAGTTCTGGAGGTCAGAAGCATGACACAGGCCACACTGGGCTAAAATCTAGGTGTTGGTAGGACTGTGTTGCTTTCTGGGTGCTCAGGGTGGTAATCTGTTTTCATGCCCGTTTCAGTACCTAAAGGCTACCCATATTCCTTGGCTTATGGCTCTTCCCAAATTCAAAGGCAGCAGCAGCTGGCCAAGTCCTCACAATGCCACTTCTGACTCTTCTACGACTCTCTTCCACTTTTAAGTGCCCTCACAATTAATATATCGGGCCCATCCAGATAAGCCAGGATAATCTTATTTTGAAGGCAGCTGATTAGCACCCCTAATTAGCTCTGTCTGCAACTTTCACTCTCAGCCATGTAACATACCATATTCACCAGTTCCAGGCATTAGGACATCCTTGGGGGGCCTTTATTCTACCTACCGCACACACCCATGAAGCCAGCCCTGCTGGCCCCTGAAACTGAGGTCTTAGATGTCTATCTAGAGATCACGAAGACCTCCCAGTCCTCCAACCCCCCCACACACACCTGTGGTCATGCCCAGAGTGGCGGCAGCAAACAGCACAGCCACCTTGGATGGACTCTAACATGCTCCCAGATGGACTGAGCCCCTGGTTCCAGGCCCAGTTCTCTCTGCTCTAATCTTGTCCTGCTCCTTTCCACCTGGATGTTCACACAAGATTTCTCCAGCTTAGGACCCAGAGCTCCCCTGTTGGGGTGTGTGTGGATCTCTCCCAGTTGCTCCCACGTGGGCTGCAGAAAATAGTCCATCTCCTTTACCGACTCCTCCTGCCTCAGCCTCAGGCTCTAACCCATCAGTCAACTGGAGAGCCAGTCCACCCTGTCCTCTGAAAGGGAGGGCGTGGTCCTCAGGGGACTGCAGGAGAGAAAGGGGACATGATTTAGTCAGGAGCCTCTGAAGATCTGCTAACAAGAGGCAGGAAGCAGCACCTGCTGGAGGCTCTGCCCTGATCTATCTTGGAGGTAGGCCAGGGAGTTGCCATGGCAACATAATAGCCCTGAAGCTTGACACTGGAAAGCCCCTTCTATTCTCATCCAAACACCCCTGGGCCCTGTTTGGAAATAACCACGGCCTGTAGAAATGTGCCTGCTGTTGTAGAACTGGTGGTCACCCCCCTGCCTCAGCCCCTGCATCTGGGGTGGGGGGCCACCTTTACCTCCCTGCCCCCAGATGGCAAGCTTGCTGTGACCGCCACCCCCATGATCATCCTTGTCCACAACCACAACTCACCCTCCCACAACCCACTGACCTCCCGGAAAATGTCTCCTCCACCCTCCCTCTCCATCCTTCAAGCAAGGGACTTCCCTGATCTCTTTCTCACACCTTCACTTAACAAACAAACAAAAAAATCGATGTTTAATTTACATGCAAAAAAATGTACAGATCTTAAGTACATAGTTTGATGTGTTTTGACAAATGTATATACTTAAGCAGTCCGCATGTCTGTCAAAACTTGTTTTTAGCTTTTTCTCTTTGGCTCCTGGGAGGCTGGTGCTTCGGCACCTACAGAGATGCAGGAGGAGGGTCGCCTCTGGGAGCAGAAGCCATGGGAACGTTTGGAGCTCGCACCTGGGGACCTGAGTGACAAAGCAAAGTCCAGCCGGGCTGAGATGCAGCTTTTCCCCCTCACTCGGTGCCTGGCACACAGTAGGTGCTCAATAAATAATTATTGAATGAATTAATGACGCCTAGCAACTAGTGGGATGGACATTTTTCCTTTTGGTTATGTCTTATGCTACATATAAGACACTAAGTATAATTCAGTCCTCTCTCAGATAGGTGACAAAGTAAGTCATCTTTCAGCTCCAAGAAAGAGATGAAATAAGGAATTGTCCAAAGGTGAGGAGAGAAAGAATGGGTCAGGATTCAAAACACCCACTTTCTGATCCAAGACCAAAGTCAAGCATAATGTCAAGAAGAGCAAAGCCAAGAATACAAGGAGCAAAGTGCAGATTCCAACAACACCTCCAGGAGCAGATGTCCCCAAGAGTAACCTGAAGTAACAGGAGGGAGAGGCACAGGAACTGGGAGTGAAGCAAGATCCACCTGGAGTGAGTGGCTTTTCTGCAGACTGGCGTTTAGCATGGTGCTTCCTCTCCAGATGCTGCCCCACCCCCACCCACCTCGCTCCTAATCCCACCCTTAGCTGTGGCTGCGGCATCACTCTCCGCCTGGATAACCAGTCTGATGGTCACTAACGCAATTTTTCCAACATGTAAGAGATGGACCTTCCTGACCCAGACGAACCGATCAGCTCAGGGCCGTGTATTGTTAAAGCAGTCGCTACCCCCATCCCTGTCAGAGTGACACAAATTGACACCCAAAGGCAGTAAAGCACAAATCCCTTTGCCAGAATGCCTGGGTTCAAACCCCAGCTCTGCCAACTGGTGGCCATAAGCAGATTATATAATCTCTCTGTACCTCAGTTTCCTCTTCTGTAAAATGGAGGCTAAAACTCTTCTGTGAAATTATTAGAAATATATCTATTACTCTGCTCCCAGTGCCTGCTAACATTTGGTCTTTGACCCTAGTTCCTGACACAGAGCTCCTAAAACCCTTGGAATTTCGCTCCTGATAAGAGCTTATTTTTTGGTGTAATGAAGTGACTCTTGGTAGGGTCCTGCATGAGGGCTGGTTACCAGAGAGACCAAGCCATGCTTATAAGTTTGGAACTTTCAGCCCCACACTTCATCCTTTGGGGAGAGACGAGGGGCTGGAAAATGAGTTAATAATCAGTCATGCCTATGGGACGAAGCATCCATCAAAACCACCAATGCATGGGATTCAGGGAGCTTCCAGGATAGATACGTTCACTCACTGGGGGGCTGACACACCCCAACTCCACAAGGACGGAAGGGGACTACACTTGGGACCCTCTGTATCTCTTCAAAAGCAGTTCATCTCTACCTTCTACCCTATCCTCAATAATAAACTGGTGAGCATAAGTAAACGTTTCCCTCAGTTCCGTGCACCATTCTAGCAACTTATTGAACCCAAGGAGGGGGTCATGGGAACCCCAATTTATAGATGGCTGGTCAAAAGACCAATGACAATCACAACCTGGGACTTGTGACTGACAACTAAATGGGGGCAATCTGGGGGAACTGCGCCTTTAACTTGTGGGACATGACGCTAACTCCAGGTAGGCGGTGTCATAACTGAACTGAATTGTGGACACCCTGCTGGTGTCAGAGAAGTGCGTGGTGTAGGGGGAAAATTAACACATTTGGGGCCAGAAGTATTGTGAGTATGAGAGTGAGGAAAGGCATTTTTCCAACACAAGGCCCTATTCCAGAAAGTCACTGTGAAGAGTAAAGAGTTAATACAATTCAAGTGCCAAACATGCCCCTGGCTGTTGGCCAATGTAATTTGAAATAGATGGATAGTAAAGGATATTGAAAAGATGTTTCCAAAATGAGTTAAACAGAATAAGCCAAACAATGACCTTGTTACAAGGCAGGAATGGTTTTACGGAAATAAGGACAGGCGCTGTTTTACCTACGCACATGCTTGTGTGGGGTGTTCCCCGACACTCTCCAGTCCGGGGGTGTGTCTGGCACGGAGGCTGTGCACAGTGCCTCTGAGTATTTGTGCGCAGAGAACCCGCATCGCAAATGCCACAGAGGGAGCCCTGGTGGAGGAGCACTCTACCTCTTATCAGAGATACTCTGTTCTTCCAGCTATGAAAAGGGGCTGACAAACATGGCCTTGCCCCACAGGGGAGACATGGAAGCTCCGTAAACCAAAGCTCTGCACAGAGGGAAAGTCTGCCCCTTTCCAGCAGCTCAGGAGGAAACTGCAGGCTACGCCCACCTGGAGTCCCTCAGATACCTTTCCTCAGCAACTCAAGGGTCTCGGCTGCCTCGGAAAATGTGCTTCCTTCAGGAGGAACGTGCTTGCCAGGGAGCCCTGCCCTTCTGAGAAAGGCCACATGGCCTCTGTCCCCACCACCCGCTGGCTTCCTGTTCCTCTCCCATGGAAACGGAAATGGCCCACAGGGCACCTCTCTCCGTGAAGGGGAAGCTGTGACCTCAGATATTACTCTTACTTTTTCTGCTCCTCAGTTTCCGTGACTTTGAATGGGAAGAGTACACCAGTTCCTTCCCTGCCTTCAGGGCAGGTTGGTGTGGTCCAAAGGGGAAGGGCATTTTGTACAGGCCAACCCCGTGTAATTCCCCGTCATTGTTATAGCCATGCTATAGTCTGTAAGACCCACCCTTTCCTTGGCTTCCTTCTAATTTCCCCTTTACTTTAGAAGAAACATGTATTGAGCTGGGTCTGTGTTGTGCATCAGAGCTGGCTGCAAAGTCATGGCCAAGACCCCTGTAGGAGTCCTGGGGCTCCAACTCCTCTTGAGGACCCTTTCCCTAGAGTCTTGGTTTTGCACACATCACACCTGCTTCTCCGCCAGCCCCAGGGGTGGTCTCTCTGCAGCACTCCCAGGTGGCTGAGACCCTAGTTGAAGTCACTTTCAGGATATTCCCAGAATCCAACCCCATCTCAGCACCTCTCACCTAGATTTCTGCAGGAACCTCCTAACTGGTCTCCTGGCCTCCTCAGTCTGTTCTCAATGCCACAGCCAGAGGGGCCTTTGAAAATGACAAGCGAAGCACACTGCTAATCTGCTCAAGCTCTTCCCTGGGCCCCCGTCTCAGAGCACAGTAAAAGCTGCACACTTTGCAGCTGCCTACAAAGCCTTCCCTGAGGTTCTCAACTTCAGCTGTACATTGGAGTCACCGGAGAACTATAAACAATGTGGACACTGAGCGTCACCTCTGGAAACTCTTTATCTAATTGGTCTGGGAGTAGCCCGGCATCAGGGTTATTTTAAAGCTCTGGATGAGACCAATGCACAGCCAAGATTGAGGACCACTGCCTTACTTGACCTGTTTCCTATTGCCCCTCTAAGCCCATCTCCATCTGCTGCCCTCTTGCTTGCTCTGTTCCAGCCACATGAGCTTCCTTCCTCTCCTTCAAACACGCCAAACACATTTCTACCTCAGGACCTTCGCACCTGCTGGTCTCTCTGCCTAGAAAGCTTTACCTCCAGGCACTCATATGACTTGCTTCCTCATCTCTAGGTCTCTGTTCAAATGTCACCTTCTTAGTGAGGCCTTCTCTGACCACTTCATTAAAAATTCAACCCCTTCTCTTATTCCAGGTGGTCTCCGTTTCTTTCCCACTTGATGTTTCTCCGTAGCATTTGCTGTCCCCTAACATGCAGCAGAGTAGACTTCTTCATTTCCTTCCTTATCTGTCTTCCCCCAACTAGAATGCAAGCGCCATAAGGGCCAGGGGTCCCGTCTGTTTTGTTCACTGCTCTATCCCCGTGCCTAGACTCTGCTGGCACATAGTAAGTGCTCAGTAAATACCCTTTAAGTGGACATGAACTCCTCTTCCCTTGTAGTCCTCAGCTGCCTTCTTTTTCATCTCTAGAGCCCAGTCAGATTCTCCCTGGGCCAGGAAAAAACCATACTTAATCATACAGCACACAGCAGGTACTCAATTAGTGTCCATAGAACTGAACTCTCCTCCCCAAAGAACACCGCCCCCAAACCCAGCAGCACGATCTTTCCTGAAAACTCCAGGTATAAGCTTACCGTGGTGTGCAGCTTTAACACAATTTTTAAAATAAGGAGAAGAGGGGAAAAGAAGGTGTGGGGGGCAGCTCACAAAAGTTAATGAGATTTTCTCAGCTGTGGTACGTGCTCACATTTTTAATAATTAGGGAGAATAAAAAATCTAACTGAACCTTAAAGGAACATCTTCTGTGACAAAGAGAGAAGTCAAGACAGACTTCTCTGTTGGATGTAATGGCTTGTTAGCTCTGGAAGATGGATGCACTTTAAAAAACTAATTCACAGAAAAAAATATAATTGTTCATACAAATGCAACTAATTGGGTTAAAATGACTTATTAACAGAAATGCTAGATGATTCTAGTGCCCTTAAGGAGTAAATTAGGTTATTACTCCTCAAAGTCGTGAATGGAAGAAAGCTTTCCCCTTGCTTAGCAGAGGGAGAAACTGAGGCTGGAGAAGGTGAAGGGGGAGAGTGGCTTGCCCCATGCTGGCCAAGGAGACAGGCCCCAGCTAAAGCAGGAAAGGGACCCAGGAGTCCAAATGCCCAGCCTGGCTCCATCCCCGGCACTGTGGTGACCCCCATCTCCCCCCCGGGCAGGTCAGTAAGAGCCCGGCCACTGGCTCTGCTCACCCACTGGGTCTGAGGTCAGGCAGGGGCCGGTCGAGGGGCAGGCGGTCACTGAGATAGGCGTTGTAGCCGTAGTACTGGAACTGCTTCAGGGCCATGCGCCGGCCTTCAGGGCTGAGCTCCTGGCCCCAGTGTGCAAACAGAGAGGAGTCTGTGAAGGGCTCAGCCTCGGCCTCCTCAGGCTTGGCGGGAGCCTCTGGAGAAAGAAGGGATAAGGAGACAGTGGGTCAGAGTATACCCCTGCATATGCCATGACAACCCCTTTCTCTTCTTCACCATTGCTTTGGGTAAAACAATCTTTGCCCCATCTTTGGGGCAGGCAGGGAGAAAGAAGACTGGAATCTTCATGCTTCCTCAAACTTGTTTATCCATCTATCCATCCATTCCTCTACCCAATAAGCACTAGGTCCAAGGGATATAGAAATATACCCACCAGGGTCTTCTGAGAAGCTGAGGGATGTGACCTGATGCCCCATGGCTTCCCGTCAGAAACCCCTCCTTTCTCAGTCTGCTTTTCTGCCAGAATGCTATCCCCGGCCCTACAAGGGGGTATCTGTTTTTCTTTTCCCAAATTGCACCCCCACTCCCTGCCAGTCCTGAGCCTGGCCCACACCCAGGTCCCCCAGCAGACTGGGGATCTGCTCCCTTACCCAGTTCTTGCCAGCCCACGTCCTCCTCCAGTCACCTGGCCCCATGACATGACGTTCACCTGGCTCCCAGGACCCTCAACCAGACTGCCTCCTGCTGCTTCCAGACTCTGCCCAGCAGAAAAGGGAGTCAGTGGCACAGGGGATGGCCAGTCCAGCCCTGGAGCCCCCACACTGGGGACACTGCTCATTGGGTAGAGTTTGTGGGGGCAGTCCCCACCACACATCAAGAAGAGCTCATGGCTTCTCTGGAACTCTCCAAGAAAATAAAAGCAGAGTCTGTGGATTAACACAGCCATATGTCAAACAGATCCCTGCCCCACCAGTCCCCGGCTGCGTGACCACAAGCAAACACTCCACTTCTTTACTCGCAGTTTCCCCACCTGTAATGCAGAAATAACACTCACTCATCTACTCTGAGATCTGTGAGGACTACATAAAACGATGTATATAAAGCACTTAGACCAGCATATGTCTCAAAACAAGTGCATAAAACATGGCAATGGGGTTGTTATAGTCAGCGAAACTAGAAAGGTCATTTGAACCCCTCCTTTATGGTAATAACAGGCAGGTCTTCCAGGACTTAGGCTGATAGGTCAGGACTTTGAAATCTGTTCCCAGGGACAGGTAGTCAGGGTAAACCATTCAAAGTCAGAAATCAGAGAAACTGGAGAGATGACAAGTCCACTGGACGATGCCTTCTGTGCTTATAGGCGTGATACACGTAAGATAGAGTGAGGAGACCAGAAAGGAGCAAGTTAGGAACAGGAGAGATGGATTTGGGGCACTTGCCAATGTCCCCTCAGGTGTCCACATAGAGCCAGTAGGTGTGCGACACACCTATGCCAGGTAACTTCAAGGTACAGGCTGGAGACAGGCAGGGGTCTAGGGTTTTACTGTCTTTGAGGTTGGGTATACCATCTTGGTTACCAACTAGCCTTAAAGATATAGAGGGAAACTCAGATACATTAAATAGATTAGGATACATGAAGGAGAAAAGTGCAGATGAAAAGTGCATGTCTATCACAAAACAAGCATTGTAGTGCGGTGGCTGCTCAAAGCTCCCACCCAGAACTCGGGGCACCCCTGCGCCCCCCGACTAGATGTATTTGAAAGGAAGTACAGGGCTCACATGATCCTGAAGATCCTTTTCATCTTGAAAAAGATGCATAACTCATTCATTTGGAATGGAGGTAATAGAAACCTGAACCAGTGAGCCAGCAAAATCATACAATATTGAAGAGAAGTGGTGCTTTACTGCTCTCACACACCTAAATGGGTACTACCAAGTAAAATGGGATCAGTTAATGAAAAATTATGATTCCTAATTAAGCCTGTGTGCCTAATATTGCACTATGAACATATTAGGGTCCTGAGCTCCACCACATGCTTCTACCTTTTCACTCAGCATGGGTGCAGATGACAGCAAACTTGGAAGCACTGTGTCCGGAACGATGATTTAAGGGGGTGCTCTCTGTTGGGCTCCTGCCCAGAGCCAAGCACTGTGCTGGCTGCAGTCCATGCCTCAGGTTACCCCGTTATGATCATGAGTGGGGACTCTGTGAGGGCGGGATGACATCTGTCTTGTTCCCTGAGGTGTCCTGGCTCCCAGCACAGTGCACGGCTCTTCCAAGAGACTCCATACATCATTTTAAAATAAATTAGTTAATATGTACGCCATAGTGGTCAGTTATTAGACAAGGTTAAAATACTAATCCAAGGTCACCCAGGTGTTGGGGCATCAAAGAAAGGCCTGGCTTCCTCCAAATCCCACATTCTCTTCCCCTACAATGTGAGGGGCAAACTATGGTCCACAGGCCAAATCTGGCCCCTCACCTATTATGTAAAGAAGGACTTATTGGAACACAGTCTCAGAGCTAGAAGGGCAGAGTTGAGCAGGTACAACAGAGACCATCTGGCCCTTTAAGTGTGCTGTCCCTGCTCTACACCTTACATTTGATGTCTCTTACGTACAGACAGAGGACTTGCCTCTGCTAAATCCATCTGTTTTTCTTTCCTTCCCAAAGGACTGGGTAAGAGCCCCAGCGACAGAGGCAGAATCCTGGAGCTTTTACTCCGTCTCTACCATTTCCTAGTTTAGTCTAGCTCGTCCTACACCTCAGTTTCCCCATCTATAATAATAGTAGTCCCTTCTTCACGAAATATTTGTGTATTCAAGAGATGGTTCATGCAAGGAACTTAGCATGGTGCCTGGTGCATATTGTAAGCTCAATAAGTGTTAGCTGCTAAGGACCCAGGAAGCCCCACAGCCCCACCTGGGTGCTTTGCCACCAACACCTCCTGAGTGCAGATGGGGAGATGGCCCTGCCCTGAGGTCCTGCCTCTGGAAGATGTTGCTGCCGCCCAGTCCCCAGATGAAGGGTCTCTGTATCCAAAGACAAGAGGCCTACCTTGAACCCATCCTGGGCTGATTCCCTTCTCTTTCCAGTAAGAAATCAGACCTACTTGGTCATCAGCAAAGAAGGACCACCTTTAGCATGTTGAGGTGGTGAAGATGTCTCAGGGAAGTGCCTCGGCTGGGTCCTCTGCAGGGGCCTAGGGGTGATGGGCCAGCCCCCTGGATGGTGCTCTCCTCCCAGGAGCAGACTCTGGCTGTGGCCCTGTCCTAGGGTTCAGACCTATATGGGCATGCCTGACCAAACGAGGGGCGACTCCAGAGAAGCATGTATCCAGGGGGCTGAGGGTTGCCCAAGGGAGAGCTCATTCAGGGCAGACGTTGATCAGGGCACAATGAACTCAGCTGGTAGCTGAGCTAGAGCGTTTGGAGGCTTTCTCAGTATAGAAGGAAGCCGTCATCCTAGCCCATTCTGAACCAGCCAGGTGCTGGGCTGGGTCCTAGGGAGGAAGAGACTGAGAGGGAAAACTGAATGGCCATTTCACCAGACAGCACCTGTGTAACACAGAGGCAGAAGGTATCCCTCCACCTTCCCTGACTCACCATGAGCCAAATGGTGTGGGCAGGAGGAGAGCCCTCAGCAGGGCTGAGGAGACCCCAGGCTGGGGGAGACACTACCATGCTATGCCCTCTCTGTGAAGGACCCTCTGATTGCTGTCTGTCTGTCTCCCATGGCATAAAAGACGGTCTCTACTAATAATGCCCACAAGGCCATGGGTGATGGGGACCCCACAGTCCCCAGAGCTCACCTCCTACCACAGCCCCTTGGCAGATCTCACCTGAGCACCTTTGGTGCTTCCCACTTCCCTCTATCCCCTCGTGGCTGATTCCCCCCACTTCTTTACTCAAAAGTCACTTGCTGCCCTGACCAGTGTGGCTCAGTGGGCTGGGCACTGTCCCATAAATCAAAGGGTCACTGGTTCAACTCCCAGTCAGGGTACATGCCTAGGTTGTGGGTTTGGTCCCTGGTCCATGTGCATTCAAGAGGCAATCAATCGATGTTTCTCACGTCAATGTTTTTCTCCCTCTCTTCCTTCCTCCTAAAACCTTTCACTAAAAAAGTCACTTGCTGGTCCTGGCCTGGTAGCTCAATTGTCGAGAGTGTTGTCCCAACATGCCAAGGTTGTGGGTTTGATATCTGGTGAGGGCACATACAAGAATCAACCAGTAAATACATAAGCAAGTGAAAAAACAAACTGATGTTTCTCTCTCTCTCTCTCTCTCTTTTTCTCTCTCTCATTCTTCCTCTCGAAAATGAACTTTTTAAGAAAGTCACTTGCTCTGCACGGCCCTCCTTAAACAGTTACTCTCCTCAGACAGTCCCACAGAATGTGATCACTGGTAGACCTCCACCCCTCATTGTGCATGACCTGTTTTCCAGGAAGTTCTGCCAGTGCTCACATGGGGCACTGGGGAAATGCCACGAGATAGTCTCAGAGAGGTGTCCACCACGCCTGACACAGCATGCTCATGAGAGCTGAGAGTCACAGATATAGGTCCTGATGGCCTCCACACTAATTCATGGAGATGGGAGGGAAGTGGGGCAGGAAGGCAGCATGTGAAGCTTTGAGCAATTAATGCAACAAAAGCCATAGCTCTGGGCGTTGTCCACAGGCTCACCAGCCAGGCATGGGAAGCACATCTGGAGACCCTGCCAAAGCTTTTCAGGCCCCTGAAGCCACTGCTGTAGAAAGCACAGAGGATACCTGCACCAGGGTAGCTGCTTTGGTGAGCAACCCAAATAGGGGCTCGCCCAGCTGCTTTTGCTCCAGGGCCTTGGTGTTGCTGAGGCTGCACAATGGAGCAGAAGGGAAACAGGTTTTGTAGTAAAACAGACATTGTAATGCTGCCTAGCCCTGTCCACCTCTAACTGCCTTTCCTCTCCAGGACCACGCTTCTGGAGAACCAAATCTTTTGAAGCTGACCCATTTGCCAGCTCCTGCCATGCACTTTAGTGGCAGCTTTGAGGTGTTGGTGGCTTTGGAGGAGCTGCAGGAGAGTCAAAAGCCCAGAGCTCTCCCTAACCGAGAAGCCAGCATCCACCTCTGCTCCTTGGATATTGGGATGAATCCTAAAATGCAATAGAAGGGGCCAACTGCAGACACAGCCAACTGCAGCACAGCTCACGCCCCTGAGTCCCCCCTAGCCCGCTGCCCAAGCTGGACCATATGCTGATTGGACGTGGCAGCTCTGCTTCCCAGTCCCTCAGTTTGGGTACCTTCAGGAAAGAGGTGGAGCCTTCTAGTTTCTTGTGGGTTTACTAAGTTTGCTGTGTGTCCTCTTTCAGGGATGAAGACAGCTCAGAAGGCTTCAGGGGTGGTTAGAGGGGGGCCTAGCTTCTGCCCTGCAGCCAGTCTTACAGTCACCGCTATTTCTGTTTCCGCCCTCAGGCCACGCTCACAGCTGAAGCTCTGGGTGCTTGACAAGATCCAGAACCCAGGGATGGGGAGGCAGGGAGGAAGAGGGACAGGCAGGTCTGTGTCCGCAGACCCTGGGGCCATGTGTCTAAAGTTCATCGGAGGAACAGGCACAAGTGGTCTCATGTTCTGAACACCAGTGTGGTGGGGCCCCCTCCTCTCCTCACTCCTGGGTGTGCTGTGCACTCTCTCTGGACAGGTCCCGAAGCCCCTTCAGGCCTCCGTTTTCTTCACTTGGGAAATGGGAGCAGACGTGAGGCTGCAACGAGGAATGGCAGTGCTGTCAGCTCTGGGAAGATGAGGGCTCAGCACTAAATGATGAAGTGCGCACTGCTGAATGTCCCTGATAAAACTCCGTAAAGGACATTTCCTTTTCTTGTACTCGTTTTATTTTTTTTAAAAACAGTTTAATTCGGGTGTAATTTACATACCACAAAATGTACCTTTTTCAAATGTACAATTCAATGATTTTTACAAAACTTTCTTCCACTCTGGAGGTGCCTTGTTGCATGTTTTATTTTGGGTTCAAAAGGAAGGGGCTAATTGAATGCTCAGAAATGTACATTTCTCTTGTCACTTTCAGTAAATTCCTGCCTGCTGGCTACCTGCTAATGTGAAGTCACCATTATCTTCACTAAACAGGCTGATGCTTGTGCCTCCCTTGATCCAGAAGCTCAGGCTGCATGTGTAGAGCTTCAAAGCTCACTCATCAGAGTCTGACTGACGAGGCAGGATGCACACACCCACACAGAGAGGGATTTCACACCCCAACTGCAGGCCGGCCCTGGTTGTCCCCAGTCTGCCCCCTCACTTCTGCTGTGTCTCCCCTTCCTCCTCTTGCAACACCCGACCCAGGGGCAAAGCCCTGCCACTGTGCCTGGTGCTGGCCAAAGCGAGGCACTGACAGCAGGATGGCCTGGGAAGCAGGCCTCAGCCAACCCTCCCCTCCAACACTGGCAAGCCCCCTACTCCCTGGGCCTCTATTTCTCTTTTGTAAGATGGAGCCAGTGTTTGGGTTTAGTTTGGGAGAAAAAGGAGGATTTTAGTGTATCATCATGGTGCTTTTCTTATATCCAGCAAAGCAAGACATTATGACTCCACTTGTAGTTGGGCTCCCAAGGGAAAAGTTTCATGTTTTCACCCCTCGCCACCCCCTCCCCCTATTTGATGTGCTAAGAGCCTTAATAATAAGGAAACAAATACTCTGTTGTGTTGGGGGTCTCCCCATTCCCTACTTCTGGAGGTGCATTAGCACTTGAGCTGAAGGTCTTTTGCCAGCAGCCCCCACAGTTACACTTCTCTTCCAGGGATCCTCAGAATTGTTAAGACAGAGAAGTGGAATCTGACGGGAAAGATCCTGGAGCTAATTGGAAGGGAGAAGCCCTGCCAGTCTGCCGTCTGACACCATTAAAACCCCCGAACACTGACTTTATGCATCACGGCAAAGGTGATTCCGGGAGAACTCCCTCTGGCACCTGGAGAGCATTTTGGGGAAGAAGAGAGGCTTCTCCGAACGCCCTGTCACAAGGCAGGGCCAGGGCCCGCACCGCAAAGGCAGACCACTGCAGGGGCTCTGCTCTGGCATCTGCTCTGTCCTGACCAGCTCTGTGTGACCTTCAGTGAGCTCATGAACCTCTCTGAATCATCTGTTTAGTCTATTCAACGGAGACAAGAATATTTACTTCTGCCCTGGCTGGCATAGCTCAGTGGATTGAGCTCGGGCTGCGAACCAAAGCATTGCAGGTTCGATTCCCAGTCAGGGCACATGCCTGGGTTGCAGGCCACGGCCCCCAGCAACTGCACATTGATGTTTCTCTCTCTTTCTCCCTCCCTTCCCTCTCTGAAAACAAACAAACAAACAAATAAAAATGCAGTCCCATGTTTGGTTAAAAAAAAAAAAGAATATTTACTTCCAGCTCATTGCAAAGAGTAAGTGAGGGGGTGGATTCCAGTAAAGCTCTCAGCAAACTATCACACTCATGATAAGTGGATTAGTTTCTTGTTCCTGTTCTGATAAAAACCACACCTTTAGTGGCTTAAGACAATAAGAATCTATTCTCTTGTAGTTTTGGAGTTCAGGAGTCTGACAGGGTCTCCAAGATTACTCAAGGTGCTGGTAGGGCTGTGTTCTTTTCCGGATGTTCTAGAGGACAATCCATTTCCTTGGATTCTAGAACCCTTGAATCCTCTTTTCCAGCTTTTGGAGGGCACCTATATTCCATGGTCAATGTCAAAACAGTGAGCTGAGTCCTTTCCAAGTGGCACCACTCTGACCTCCTCTTCTGATACCCTCTTCCACTTTTAAAGACCGTGTGATAACTCTGGAGCAAGTTTAATAATCCAGGGCAATCTCCTTATTATAATCTCCTGATTGTTAGCTGATTAACGACCTTAATTCCCCATTGTCATGTCAGATAACACAGTTATGGGTTCCAGAGATAAAGATGGGCACATCTTTAGGGGGCCGTTATTCTGCCTACCCCAGTAAAACTTCCATCATTGTGGGTCTTGCCATCCATAAAAAGGAGATTCTGATATTTGGCCCTCCAGGTTGCAGTGAGACAAAGGAACAAGAGCGTTCTAGTTTGTTGAGAGCCAGCCGCACTCCTGCACAACGCTCCACACAGCTGCACTGTCACCCGGATGCTGCATTGAGGCTGCAAAAGCAGTTGTACCAGTACAAACAGGGCAGGGCTGCCAGCCAGGTTCTCCAAACAAGCAGGTGCACATGAAGCCAGCAGGTGGCCATGAGCAGTTGAGGGGGCTCATACTTGACCTTGAGGCCACATTGGTCCTGCCTCCCTCATACGCCAAGCTAATAAACAACAAAAGAGAGCCTCAGACGGTGCTAGGCAGACACTGTGGCAGTCACGCTCCTGCCTCTGATTCTTCCCCACTAGCTCTGATTGAACAGTTGTCCCACTTTCCAACTGGCTCCTTACCTCTGTCCCTGCTTCTGCTGCTGTGCTTTGGACTGGGGCCAGCATTTGGCTACCCCAAACTCTGCTTTCAAACCCCTCTGAACTGCAGTTCTAATGTTTTGGGAGGGTTCCCATCTACGAGTCTTATGAAAACTGCAACCACTCCCCAGAAAAATGTACATTGGCACATGCGCAGAACAAGCTGCTTCCAAATTCACAAAAGTCACGAGCAGCAGTATGATTTAGAACAGGGGCTGGCACATCTTTTCCTGCAAAGGACCAGTTGTGAATAGTTTTGGCTTTGCTGGTCACGTGGTCTCAGTTACAACTACTCAACTCTGCCTTTGTATTGAGAAAGTAGCCATAGACAATACAGTAGCCCCTTCTTATCTCTGGGGGCTATGTTGCAAGACCCCCAGCGGATGCCTGAAACCCCAGATAGTAGCAAACCCTATATATGTTTTATGTATGCACACACACACACACACTTATGATAGTTTAATTTATTGGGCACAGTAAGAGATTAGCAACAATAACTGATAATAAAATAGAACACATATAATACCACACTGTAGTAAAAGTTGTGTGAATGGCTCTGGGGCCACTGTTAAGTAAAATGAGGATGACCTGAACACAAGCACTGCGATACCATGACAAAGGATCTGAGAACGCAGGTGGCTGGTGCCTGCGGCGTGGAAAACACTGGACAAAGGGATAGAGTCACGTCCCAGGTGGGAGAGAGCTGCAGGAAATAAGATTTCGTCACTACCCAGAATGGTGTGCAATTTAAAACTCATGAATTGCTCATTTCTGAAATTTTTCATTTAATATTTTCAGACCTCGGTTGACCATGGGTAACTAAAACTATGGGAAGCGAAACCAGGGATGGGGAGACCACTGTCCGTGGGTGAGTGGGTGTGGCTTCATTCCTAGAAAACTCTCTGGGCCGCAGGCAGCAGCTCAGATCCGGCTTGAGGATGTTGGTTTTCCCAATCCCTGGCGTAGTAGCAATACGAGCCAGCCGAGGGTCGCAGCGGCTGCCTGTGGAGGATGGCCGTCCCTGCCTCAGGTGGCTGTAGTGAGGAACGGAGTGACTCTGGTCGAGCTCCCAGAGCGGTGCCTGACGCCTCGTTAGGCCTGAGAGTGTCAGTACGGATCTGCCTGGTGGCCATGGACCCCTGCCTGCAGGATGCTGGCTGGGATACGCCTCTTTCCCTTGTTCCACTGAGGACCCACTCTGAGCCCCTGGGACTGGCCTCATAAGACACAACCTTAGCCCACCTAGCTTGGAAAAGGGGAGGCTGAATTCAGCCCCAGCTGGGAAGAACAGAAGGCAGTTATGGTTCTGGGTGTTCAAGTCACTGAGAATAAAACCCTGGGTGAGGCCAAGGACAGAAGAATCAGGCCTCACACCCTGGTTGGAGCTGGCAAGGGTTAGGGAAAGCAGCCCCAGCCAGGGGGGCTAGGATGCAGGAAGGGTGGCAAGTCCTGGCAAAGAACAGAGATTAAGTCGGGGATCTAGGGTGAAGCACAGTCATTTGCATCTGGGCTGACAGGGCAGGCAAGGAACAAGAATTCTTCTGACCCTGGGAGCCAACTCCATACACTGTCTGACAGCTTCTCATGGCCAGATCTCACACCCACCCCTGTGCTGGGCCGGGCTGCCCTGCCCTCCCCTTCCTGCCTAGGGTGGGCTCTGGGCGTGGGTGTGGCTCAGGGCTGAGACTAATGGGCAGGTGGAGGCAGCCAGAGCTCAGTGCACACACACACTCATGGAAATGGACTTGGGTTGGGAATTACACAGAATGAAAACCAGTATTAAAAGTCCAAGTTTTTATGCTCCAAGCCAACCAATATAAAGAACATGTGAAAAACTCATTTTAGGGAGTGACAAATGTCCATATCTTAGGAATCGGGATTTATAGGCGCCATTATGTGCTACTTTAAAACAGCCCTTTAAACCTACAATTCTGCCTAGGAGATATAATGAAGTCTGAAGCACATACCATCATTTTTCTTCCCTGAGAGGTGACAGCGTGGAGCTGAGCACCTGGACTTCTAAATATACACCTCACTGTTCACACATAAAACACAGTGTTTCTGCACATCAATTTCCTGGAGTGAACTAGCTGGCCAACACTGTTGATGTTAAAATGGCACACTTCTCCTGGCACAGAGGCTCAGATGGGAACAGCGGGGCTCAGCTGGGAGAAAGAAAAGAGGCCTTTGCTGTAGGATGGCCTGTGGCCAGGTCAACTTCAGATGCCCGCCTGTAGAAGCCTGGGCCTCGCAGGCGCTAGGACGGGCTGCACCAGAGCCCTCGCTTCAGGAAACCTGCATGCAGCCTGACGTTAGCTGGGAAGGGCGTGCATACCTTTCCTGTGTGATGTTACTCTACCCTTTTCTCTCCAGTGTCTCGGGAAAGGACGCTGGTTTCCAATGTCTTTCTTCTGGTCTTAAAGGAGCAGCCAAGTGCTGTATTTCAGTAGTTCCCAGATGTTAGCAGGCATCAGATGGAACCAGTGGGGTTGTAAATCCACAGACCATCGCTGGACTCCACCCCTGAGTTCTGATTTCGCAAGTCTGGAGTGTGGCCTGAAAATGTGCATTTCTAACAAATTCCCAAGGAGTGCAGAGACTGCTGCTTGGGCCCCTCTCTGAGAACCGAGTTGAAGAGGTGACTGGGAACCACAGGCTCAGCCAGGCCCTGCTCTGCAAATCATTCCCTCCCATGGCCTTGGGCAAGTCCCCCCCTCTCTTCAGGTCTAAGTTTTCTTGGGAAATGAAAGTGTGTGTGTGTGTGGGTGGTGGGGGGGGGGGGAATGAGAGAATGTTTCCCGTCCTAAAATGCCATTATTCTAAAGTGGTTCAGATTACAGATTCTGGCTCACACGGGGACTGGTGGCTTCACTTGGAAACAGGATGCTCAATGGAATCCTTGTACGTCCTGTTCAACTCTTTATTGTATAAGTAAATGGATGCAGGTCCAGAGAGGTTAAGTGATTTGCAGATGTAACACAGCTAGGTAACAGCTGATTCCTGGTCTAGGAAAGGAGACAAGCCCCCGAATGCTTCAATACCTGCTCAGGGCTCCCTCTACCACCCAGGAGGTCCCTGCACAGTGCCTCTAAGAAAAAGCATCTGTTCGACCACCCAGTATTTCCAGCACCTCTGAGGCAGCCAAACCCCACAGGCTGAGCCCTGGGCAAACTGGCAAATCCTCCCTCAGTGACCCTCACCCTGTGCTGGTACCTGAGTCTGATCTATAAAAGCACCTGCAACCTATACGTCAGGCTGACAGGTAGGTAAGAGGTGCTCTGCAGGTGTGCAGGGAAAGGATATTAATCACAAGATCCCTCGACTGTTAACCCAGGAGGACAGCAGAGTTCCCGTGTTTCTCAGTTACCTCCAGCTGCGTCCTCACACACAGGTGTACACACGTGTGTGCACACACACACAGTCACAGAGGGCCACAGCAGCCACAGAGGCTTGTCCTGAAAACAGATTCCTCTAGTCCCAAGTGGCTGCTCACTGCATGTAGAAGACCATTAAAAAGATTACATTTCAAAGACGAGAGGGAACACCTGTAAAGACAAACCTGCGTGAAGAAATATTATGGGCTCCACTCTGGCTTAATAGCCACATCTGAATCTTTATCACAGGTGGCAAACACAAGGCCTGCGGGCCGAATCCCGCCCTCCACCTTGTTTTATCCAGCCCCACACCTTGTTTCTACCCGGCGGCAGTGCTGAGCTCTCACTAAACAGTTCAGGAGAGTTACATTTATACAGCCCTAAAATTACATTCGGTCCCTTTGAAGGCAACCGCGAGGCTGTTGTGGCCCCCGGTGAAAATGAGTTTGGCATCCTTCAAGTGTAATTTACAATGAAGAAGGATACACAGGAGCCAGGGCACTGGTGGATCTGCTCATAGGGGCCTGGGGGCCCCAGCTGTGGGGGCCCCCAGGACTGAGCCTGCCATCACTCCCAGCAGCTATGGACTCACGGGACATCTTTTCATTACTGTCCTCAGTCATCCATCTCCCAGCCCTGGCGTCCATGGCTCTATTTTGGTGAAAAGAAGTAGACTTGTCCTTTGAAAAAAAGTTAACAAAGAGACCCTTCCAACCTCAGACCACTGCAGGACCAGGAAAAAAGCTTTGAATCCACGTCAAAGAAGCCATCAAAAGAAACAGGCCATTTTCAAACAAAATCCATTTCTTGAGCACGATGCTAAAAATATTTATCACATAAAAGATGTGAAAACCTTTATGATGTCTCAACACTCTGTATTATGAATGCAGATGTGCCCAGCAGAATGTGTGCAAAAAAAAGAGAGAGAGAGAGAAGAAAAGAAAAACCGTCATGCCTATAATTTTGAAAGGGGGAAAAATTAGTCCTTTCCATCTGGTAAATTCTTACTTTATCAACGCAGCTGCACTGCTCAGGCACCTGAGGCAGAAGGAAGGAGGTGGGCCCAGTGCTCAGCCAGACAAAATAAGCAAAGTTTCAGACAAAGAAACTCTCTGTGCCCGAGACACAATGAGTAAGTGGTCCCATGCTTATCTGTGGCTGTCAGCCGTGGGCTTTGGAAAGCATCCACACTTACACCTTGTACACAAGGTCAGACAATGTCACTTCATTGGGTCTCAGGATCATCCACAGGATCTGAACCTCCTTCACGGACCTCCAGATTCATGAGTGTTTGCTCTACAAAATGAATTTTCAAAGTGCACGATGAAGCCTGCTCCTATGCCCGGAAAGAATCATGAGGGGTGAGATGGCCTCCCTGGGGGACCTGAGTCTCCCAGGTTTAGCTCTGAGGATAAGAGCTCTGTTCAGAGATCCTGTGATGCTGAGGTCCCACCTCCAGGCCATGGGTGGCCAGAGAGGACACCTGGATGCGCAGCCTCTCGTGGGATCCCGGGATCCTGAGCATGTCCCTCTTCTCTTCAGGAAGATGCACCCAGTTCTGACGCCCTAACCTGTGGGCGGTGGTGGCTCAGAGAGAAGCTCCCTCTTGGGCCCCAGCACACTGAAAAAGATACACTGGCTTGGCCCACCTTTCCTGGGTACCCACAGAGAGGCGAACATTAAAACCCATGCATATGAAGTTATGAGTGAAAGTTAATTCACTTATTCAAAGAATACGCATCAAGATGAAGTTGGGCAGAGAGGTAGCCTAGCCTGGCAGACCTAGTGCAAGTCACCTAACCTCTCGGTGCTTCAGTTTCCTAACATGGAAAATTGGGGTAGATTATGATTATAATACTGCTTCCTTGTGCAGTTACTGGGGATTGAATGAGTTAACAAAGTCTCTCACATTCTATGTGTTATATTATCCCTGGCAATTATTACTATTGTTATGGGTCAGGAACTGTGCTGATTGTTGGGACAGAATTATGAGCAAAGACAGTTGAGTGTTATTGAGGTGGCTGCTCATCATCGCTTTCCTGTCTTCCACCAGTGTCTAGTACACAGAAAAACAGGCTCCCAACCCTCCCTAGGAGGAAGAAGAGGACCCAGAGCCCACTGGCTCCCTGGGGTGAGCTGCCTTGGGATGCCAGAGGAAGGTCTTCCTCTGCTCCCTGTTCCTCATCCCCTTCCTGCCAAGGGCAGGGGAGGAAGGGGAGTCAGGGAAGCCACATGGGTGTGGGGAAGCCCAGCGCCACCGTTTGAGGGCCTCAGCATCCACAGTGATCCTCCCTGGGCTGCAGAGTCGGGCAGAGAGTAGAGACTTTCCTGCCAAGCTGATCTGTCCCGCTGTGTAGCCCAGGGCAAGGAAACAGGATTCCGGCCCCATGGGGCTATCACTCTGCAAGGAGACACCACTGATCCCTCACGGCTTGGGCACTAATCCTCCAGACTGTCCTCTGCTCCTGAGGCTCATGGCACCTTGGCAATCACAGAACCTGAGGCAACCTGGAGCATGAGGCTGGGAGGCACTGTTCAGGTAGGGTCCCGAGAGCACCTCCAGCAACCAGAAAGACCTGGAGGTGAAAAGCCTCTCTGGTGTTGGGAGTAATCAAGGCCAGATCCCTCCCCCACCTCACACATCCACATCACTTGCCTTGTATAAGACATACTATGATTAGCTCACTGGACCATGGATTTGGGCAAAGTTGGCCCACTGTTAACCTCCATGCCTCTTACCAGGTGCCAGTAGGAGGAATGTTATTGCTGAACATTTGTAGGGCACTGGACTCCCTTGAGGGGAGGGGCCCACCCTCCCCACCCTCCCCACCCCCCGCAGTCTTGCCTTCCTGAGCCCTCGTCTCTGTGCATTGCTCACCAGCACACTGCTCAGCACAGTGGTTCGACAGGTGCCCAGATGCAGGGGTGAGGTACAGTCAGAGCCTGAAAGAACAGCAGGGACCATCCATTCAGACCAGCTCTTGGCTCCTTTTGATCACAACCCACAATAAGAAGCACATTTCACATCAGGCCTGTCTAGCACACACACGCACACATAGACAGGGAAACCACGGTTTGCTCTGTGTGACTAACTGTGGTGTACTCTATTTTATGCCTCAATGCTCTGCTAAGGAGGAAAGCTGGTCCTGACCACTGATTCCAGGACCCGTTAGGGGGTCGTAACCCACATCGGAAAAGCACTGATCTAGATCAATGGATTACAACCTTTCATAAATCAACGTCCACTTTTCACAAATGTTAAAACTCTCTACCCTCCTTTCATATTACTTGAAATTTGGAAATAAATAAAAAATTAAATGTCACAACTGAAAACAAATAAAAACAATGATCATTCGGAATAAGCTTTTTTAAAGTATGCACGCCACTTAACCCTACTGGCTCAAGATTTTCACACGAACCTCCACACCCAGGAAAAAAGATGTCCCCACTGAAAATAACTTACCCATGACAGTGGTATTCAAGAGCTTCTGTGGGGCCCCCTGGGGGAAGATAGACCCTGAGCAGAGGGTAGGGGAGGTCTGGGGTTTCTCTTTCCCTTTTTACCAGTCAGCCTCTAATTTAGTGTGTTTACATACTAG
The DNA here is from genome assembly GCA_004024845.1 of Tonatia bakeri. Taxonomy (NCBI): domain Eukaryota; kingdom Metazoa; phylum Chordata; class Mammalia; order Chiroptera; family Phyllostomidae; genus Tonatia; species Tonatia bakeri. The sequence continues at coordinate 29,122 of PVIA01003429.1, read as the reverse complement.
GTTTTGCATAGGAAACCCTTCAATGAGAGCATTAGTGGCTAAAGAAGATGTTTTGAACCCCACAAGCTACTGAGTCAGTGAGTTAGTTCATGTGTCTCATTTGTCAGGGGAGAGAATGAGGTCACATGAGTCCTTCCATCGGAAAGGTTCAGGGACTTGCTAAAGATGACACAGAGGCAAGGCTGGGGCAGAAGCAAGAGGGACACAGGACAGGAGGTGAGGCCTGGGCATAGAATTCCCAGGTCCTCAAACTTGCACAAAGGTCTAGCAATAAGGACACACACAGATCAATGAAGGAACCGCATTCCTTGGCTTTGATTAGATTTCTAGAAGACTTGGGGTAAAAAAACACCTTTTCTACTGGGAGTCAGAAGCCCTGTGTAACAGCTATGCACATCTTTGATGAATAAAATGTGGGAAATAAATGGATCATCTCTGAATGGGGGTAGTATTTTTAGAAGACAAGCATCTTCTTAACCTGGGGTCCAGGAGGCAGGAGGCCATTGATGGGGGGAAGACAGGCATCCCTGCTGGCCATGTACCCTAGGCCCATGGTAGAAGGATAGGCAGGAGGGTTCTGCTGGCTCTTCCACTGACTCTCAGAAGTGGATGCAGAGCATCAAGTTCATGGTCTATAGCACTCACTATAGGAGGTGCAGGTGACCTTGATAGTTAGAACCCCCCAGGACTGACTGGTTCTAGCTGCAGCTGCAGCCCACTGCTCCTACCCAGAGGCTTTCCTTACAGCCAGACAGGAGAGGCAAGACAACAGAGACTCTTCTCTGGGCTCCTAGCAAGATCCTCCAGTCAAAGCAGAGGCTGCTGTGGCAAGGATTGATGACCAGATAAAGGCATTTGAAGGAAACCAACATGTGTCCTCGAAGGAGCACAGTTCCCAGCCATAAATGCCTCCAAGAGTTGGAGTCAGCCTAGGAGACAACCCCCCCCCCGCCCACACACACACTCATGTATGGGCAGGGCACAGACAGACAACATCCCCTAGGGTGGAGCTACCATATTTTTCAGACCATAAGATGCACCCAGGTTTTAGAGGAGGAAAATAGGAAAAATTTTGAAGCCAAAAATATGGTAAAATATTTAATAACATAAATAACATAATATTTCACCAATGTAAATGTAAACAGAACTCAGCAGCAGCATTAATAACCATTATTCCTCCCAAATTTGGGGGGTGGGGAGTGTGTCTTATAGTCCTAAAAATATGGTAACCCTGACTTCCCAACCCTGACTACACAGAAAACCTATTGGGGAACAAGACAAGTACAGAACCTACAGATGCCCAAGCCCCACCGAATCAAACTCTCTGGAGGTGGGCTCAGGCATCTTGTTTTGTTTTGTTTCATTTTTAATTCTTTTATCTCCCCAGGTGATTCCAATATGCAGCCAAGATTTAGAGCCGTGTGTCTGGGGAGAGGTCTCCAAACTTCGGTGTGTACGCAGACGCCACCTGAAATGTCTGGTGAAAACACAGATTCACCCCCAGCTGGGCGATCCCCAGAGATTCTGGAGCAGAACTTCTGGAACAGGGTAATTATTAATGTCTCACATCTCAAATAATAAGGCAACCCTGAATCCCCTGAACAAATACTGTAATCCCTTTATATACCATAAATGTTTTATTAGACAAATAGTATGCCTTCTCTCAGATGGTGATGTTATCATTACCATCTTTCAAAAAGTCTTTTGGAAGTTTAATAACTGATAACTGTAAGGTCTATTTTCCTCATTTGACCATCTTGATGTCTCATTTTCCTACCTGAATATCCATAGGCCCTGCCTCCCCAAAGCAAATGGTGAAGGGCTCTCGAATATACTTGGGCATAGAGAAGGAAACCAGCCAAGGGCCCAGGCTGTGGTGGTCCCTGCCCTGGGCTGGTGAGCACAATCCTCCTTCCTTCCTGACTTACAGTTCTTACAAATGACCAGGTCTCGTTTTAAGATTCTGAGTCATTGTTTTACATCACCAACTCTTCCAGTGTTTCTGACTCGGTGTTCCCCGGAACTCACTTTGAGAAACAGGGCAACTGAGGCTAGGCTGCAGGGAGGTTGCTGGGGAATAAAAGCAAGGCCAGATTGGGGGATGGAGGACCTCATGGGCTCTTCATTGAGCCCCAATTACCCAAGTCACATGTAGGCAGGACTGTCAGGACTCTCAGGACTAGGGGCTTTTGCAAACAGGACCCCCCCCCCCCAAAAAAAAAAATCAGTATAAACCTGTCCACTTCAAGAATGCCTGGCTTAATGAGCAGCCATACAGACAGTGTGCAGTAGATTCTGCAGGTCCAGTAGGTGACAGGGATCACTTGTGAACCACTGTAGGAAGGCTACAAAGTGAGGCCAACAGGCTCCCTGCCATCAGCAGCCTCACACACTGGGATGAGACGAACAGGGAAACAGCTGTATTGTCCATGTATCACCATTCCACGCTGGGCTGGCTAGGTAGAGGGACAGCCATCCAGACAGATGGCCAGACAGCTGCAGCCAGGGTTTGGTGGGGAGAGTATGTCGGGCACAATTGCTGCCTCTTGGGATGGGCCAGCAGAACGCAGCACTCTGCATCTCTGTAAATAAGCCAGCTCTGAGGATGTTGGGTTTTGGATCCCAGGAGCCAGAGAAGGCAGTCTGAGTCGCTATAAACTAAAAGGAGCCAGTTGGCTTTCTTGCTTTTGTGGATGTCTCAGATGGTGCAGGGCTAACGAAGGAAAGCCCCAAACCATAGTCCCAGACCTTGCCTGGGGACTTCCCATCGCGAGCAGATGGAAGGCATCGGGACAGCTCTGAACACCTGCCCCCATTAAATGCGAAGTCTCACACAGCTGGTGTGCCTCACCGTATCCGTCCACAGCCTTCCCCTTCTGCAGTGGCCCAGGCTTTTCCTCCAGAGCCCAGAGAGGCCCTTGGAAGCAGGTGAGGCAGGTGAGGCAGCAGGAGACAGGTGGTACTTCCCCGCCAGCATCCTCAGGCCCTGGTTATGCACACCACTCAGCCATCACCATACCCGCTTCATGTGGGAGCACAGACAAATGGTCAAGAACACAATCTTCCAATTTAACAGGCCAGGGTTAGACCCCTGGCTCCTCCACTAACAACCTGTGTGAATTGAAGCAAGATCCCAAATCTCTCTCAGCACCTTGGTTTGCTCAGCTGTAGAAAGAGAATGAAAAGAATCCTAAGAATTGGGAAGAGTACATGAACTATTTAATGAGAAGTGCCTCCAATGCCTGGGAAACAGTAAGTATCCAACTGATGTCAGCTACGTGGAGTGGGGGCAGCACAGAATGCAGAAAGACCACGGGCTGAGAAGCTCTGTCCTGTATTAGCTGCAGGACCTCGCCTCCTACCCTTTCTGAGCCCCAGCCTCCTCCTCTCTGAAACAGACACGATAATGACACTTGCCCCATCTGCTGCAAAGGGTCTGCCCGTGTGTGTCGGACTCTGTGTTTGTGCAAGTTTTGTTACCGGCACATCTAGCACAGTCTCTGCCGGTCCCTCAGCCTGGTGAAGGCGTGTCGTGTCTGCCACCCTTGAGCATAGCTAATGGGCCAGCAGCCCATTGCAACAGTAACTTGTCCTCCCCCATCAACACTGGAGGGATCTGGTTTTAAAGACAACCAAGGAATTCAAAGGGCCATTCAGTGGTTAGCCAGCAGGGGTAGGAAGGCATTGCTCCCCAGGGAAGCCTGCCCACCGCCATGATTGTGTCTTTTACAGGGTCTAGCACCAATCTCTAAGGTGGGAAAAGGGTCAAGCAAAGTCCAGCTGAAGGTCCATCTTCTGGTCCCCAGAATCCTCATTTCCTCCTTCTCTAAACTCTGTCACCGCACTGGGTCTGTGTCTCGAGGTTAGTCTCTGACTTGTTCTCAGGTTGGCCCACGAGGGCCACTGGAGCTCCTTGGGTAGACTGGGAGCTCTCTGAGGGCAAGGCCTGTGCCTTGTTCAACTTGGATTCACAACGTCACACGGCCCAAGGCTGGTGTCATAGCCAGCATCGGTCAGATCTGCTGCTGGCTGGGTATGGGTTAGTTGTTTGGATATGAGTGCAGACTCCCTGTTGGCTTTCCAGCTTCCTCTTGCAGCCTTTCCAAAGGGGGCGGGAGGACTCCGGTGGCTGTCAGAGAAGGGCTTGGACCTCAGGAATGACCTAAGAACCCCCTCTGCCTGTCCCCACTGAGCTGCATTGGACAGGTGTACATTCACGGACATCAGTGATTCCCTCAGGTCCTGGGAACAAGGTCCCCAGTTGTGGGCTTCCAAAAAATTCAGTCTCCAAATAGATTTTTTTGTCCTTTGAATGAACCAAAGTCCCATTCTCTTGCTTCCTTGACCACTTCCTATAATGACCTTCAGAAAATGCACTTAAACCAAATAGCCGTAACCGCATCAAACAGAAAGACTGTCCCTCTGATCTGCTTTTGCCTCTCACGCCACCTTTGCCAACTGACAGGGACATACGGAATGGGACGATTTTGAGGCCGTGCCCATGGTATTTTCTTGCCTCACAGGGCTCAGCCCCTAATTCATGCTTGGCCACAGCTGTCACTCTCACTATGCTCCTTAAACTGCCTGGCTCAGGCAAGATCTTCCTTCAGCTCTTGGCCCCAGGGTTGAGACCCTGGACACCAAGGTACCCCCACATTTTCTGTCCATGCATGCTCCTATTGCTGGCACAGAGGAAATCAACTCTGACATGCCTCACAGTTCTGTCCTGGCCCACTGATGGGAAATTTTGGCTTCTCCAAGATGGGAAAAATCCTCCTACCCTTCTCCATACAGCTCACTTTCAATCAATTAGGGTGTGAGGAAGGCATCGTCCTCCACTCAGTCAGCTGGGTAAGTTGGCAGGGTACTGACGACCTCACTATTCCTCCCATATAGGCTTGGGAGCAGTTATAAGATGGCTATTCACTGGCAAAGTTTTGATCTTTTGATCTTTATATGACTCCCTTCTAGAATTCAACTACTGGAGATATTGGCAGATGTAGGGAACTGACTGAAAAAACCCTTAAAATTCCACTAGCTATGTCCCCTAGCAGATTCTTAGACCCTTTCCTTCCTCCAGAGAGCTTCTTCCTGCCATTGTGAGCCCTACACTTGGCTGGTAGCAGCATCTCCCCCAGACCCGTCCCCACTTAAAGACCAGGAAGGACCTGCCAGGACCTGCAGCCGCCACGGAGAATGCATGTGCACTGCTGCCTCCGATCATTTGGTCCCAGGACAGAACTTCTGTGACCCGTGGGGTGCTTCCCCTTCTACGTCTCCATCCTAAAACTCTTTGCCCGGGGGTTAAATGTCCCTCCGAATGACGTCTCGATTCTTCCTCCAGCTGACTCAAGAGCCCCTGCACATCCACTGTCACTGTCTCATCTGTGTCTTCGGTCCCCACCTTTCCTCAGAGTCATTCTCCTGACACAATTTACATGCCCAGGCTCGCCATCTGATGGAACCTTTTCCTGGGTCCCCTTCACCCTGTCCTCTCTCTGTCCCCCTTCTCTTCAATTCCAGTCTTCTTGTAAAAGAAGTCTACGTCGACTGCTTCCTTCTCTACCCGCCTCCTGGTTTCGTGGTTCCCTGGGGGCAGACTGGACCCTGAAGGCATGCCCGCACAGGGCTTAGACATGACAGAAGCACAACAGATGTTTGATGAATAATGAATGAATGTGTAAATGAGTGAAAGAGCAAGTGAACAACACTGAAATAACTCATACCCCACTTTGGGCTTCGTTTTCTCATCTTTAAAGCAGGGAGGCAGGGAGGCCTGATCTAGCTCTGAGAAGGCAGTGCTCTGGACCTTCCCTCTCCACGTCACCGTGACAGGCAGGTGGTAGCTGGCTGCTTCTCGTGGTGCTGGGCACAGGGGGTAGCAACATTAATCCCAGGCAGCTTTTTCTTGCTGTGATTCCCTGGCTCTCTTCCCAACCCCCTTTTTTTCACTTTGTTGAACACACCAGCTCTGCCATGAGATTTTGGGTTAATAATTAAGATGACGTTTAGAACATCCATAGCACAGGGCTTGGTACATGAAAGGAGAAACCTTGTAGAACCACGTTAAGCAGGAAAAGGAGGCTCAGAGAAGTTCAGTAACTTATCTGGGGAGATCCAGCAAGAAAATAAGGTTGGCAGGATCCAAACCCTGGGATACTTTCCTTACCGCTCGTCTTGACCCATGGCTCACCAGCCTTTCGGGCTCCTGCTCTGCGCTGGCCCTGACAAATAAAACAGCTTGGTATCCAGACTCCCTCCATCAGCAGCACAGTTGTCCTGGGCTCACGAAGGGCCCAGCCAAGAGTCCCAGAAAGTGAAGGGGGCACAGCTGAGCAACAGGGAGCACAGCAGTGGCCCCAGCAGAAAGCTACTTGCAGGGAGCAACTTGTCCTTTAGTTGGGGTTTACTTGTGAGCTATGTAGGTTTCTTTGGAGTGTGCAGCCAGGAAAGAATGGGTGATCTTTCTCACACTAAGAGCAGCTGATAGCACCTAAATCTGATGGGAGGACAGGTGCTCTGCTGTCTGAATGCAGGCCATGTTTCCCGCTGCTCTGCACCGCCTGGTGGAGGCACAGAGAAAGGGATCTGCAGGGCTTGAGGCCAAGGCTTGGAGTCAGACTCTGGCCATGGGCAGGACCAAGGTGAAAGGGAAAGAGGGGTCACATGCGAGTGGGGGTGCATCAGGGGCAATCTTTCCCTCATTTTCTCTCTGGCCTCATGTACTGCTCATGGCTGCCTTTCTATGCCCCCAGTAAATCTAACTAAAGTCCATTTTAGGAGGATTCACTCCAAGAGAAGAGAGGCAGAGAATACTAAAATATTAGCACTAATTTCTGGATTGCTCAGTGGATGATGATTATTAGTTCTATAATAAGAAAATAACAAATGACATTTTAAGTATTTATTGAGCTGCTACTGAATGCACAGAATGGAACAGACTTACATAAGTTCTGTCCAGAAGGTAGGTACCCAGTCATGTAACATGAAAAATAGAAATATTTATTGAAGAATATACAAGATACAAGAAACATTGTGTACAGGACAGTGACACCTCAGTCCCCTTCACAACAGGCTCCTTAGAACCTCACACAGTTCTCCTACTCTCCATCAGCTGCCCAGTCGCATTTTCCTGAATCTCATTGACATTCTGATATCTCTTCCTTTTCAAAGGTGGTTTTAGTTTTGGGAAAAGCCAGAAGTCACAGCGTGCCAAATCTGGGCTATAGAGGGTCTAAGTCACCAGGGTGATTTCATGTTTCACCAGAAAACTCTGCATGAGACGTGATGCATGAGCAGGTGCGTTATTGTGATGAAGCTGCCAATCACCAGTTGCCCATAGCTGCAGTCTTCTGAAGCATCCAAACAGTTTCCAAGGAGAAATGTTCAAGCTTAATGCAAAACCTGATGCAGATTCCTTACTCTACTTGCTCAGTCATTTTGAATACAATGGCCACACAGTACAGATACTCACCCAATGGCATCTACCTCCCCCACTTACTTAGTACAGTGAAGTTGTCATTTTTGATCTGCAGTCAAATGCTCTGCCACTGAGCTGTACCCCCACCTCCAAAGTTGCCACTCTTCATGCATGTGCGTGCATTCCAGTCCCCTCTCCTTGGCCGCCAGGTTACATCCGTGTTGTGCAAACCATTCCTGTTATTTAACAATGGCTGGACTTTTTCCAGACAGACCTCATATACTAAATCTAGGTGGATTAAACTGTGTAAGTAAAATGAATTCACCTATGCCATGTTTGTAAAAACACTAATTACGTGCCAGAAAGTGTGCTGAGTATCTTCATGGTTATTACATCATTTCATCTTCCAAATAATCCCAAGGGGTAGGAATTACTATATTTGTTTGATAGATGAGGAAAGCAAAACTCTGAGAAGTATCTTGGACCAGATGGTACAGGAAGTAGGGGGCAGGGTACCAACCACATCACCTACCTTACCTTACCCAGTTAGTCCCTGCCACCCCTATTACAACCCCCAACCCCACATGGTACTAAACAAAACGCTCTCAACACATCTTTGGGACACAAAGGCCCAGAAAATCTCTGCAACCATGCAGAACATTGTTGGATCAAATTAGAATGAACCTGCCCTGACCAGTGTGGCTCGGTTGGTGGGGTGTCATCCCACAAAGCAAAAGGTCGCTGGTTTGATTCCCAGTGAGGGCACATGCCTGGGTTGTGGGTTTGGTCCATGATTTTTCTTTCACACTGATGTTTCTCTCCCTCTCTTTCTCCTTCCCTTCCCCTCTCTCTAAAAATAAATAAGTAAAATCTTTTAAAAAATTAAATAGAACTCAATAGGGCTACTGTCACTTATTTGCCTATCTCAATGCAAAATACTCGGAGGCAAGAGCTTGGACAAGCGAAAGTGTGTTTGTTCGCTGAGGAGTCCAATGAATGAGCTCAGGGCCCAGAATCCGCTCTTGCATATAACTTACTCTATAAATACAAACCCAGTCTTATTCAAAGGTTTGAGAAGAAAGATTTGCCTTTCAATGGAAAAATCTGCATTTTAACATAAAGGTGTCTAGTTATTCACCAGAGATGCAAGATCCGATTATGTCACATATTTAGCATTTAGAAAGCCAGAGGATTCCAGAAGGCTCATTATAGGCCTGAAGGTGGCAGCGTGCACAGACGGTACAGTGGAATATGTGAGCATCATTTTCAGTAACCTGAGTACCATCTCTGAAGAAAGTCCCCAGGGACAGTGGCATTAATGCTGTTTTTTGGGCATAGCCAAGGAGTGTCTGTGTGTAGGGGAAGAGAGAAGCAAGCTCACTCCCAAGCCATTAACTTTGTTATGCTAATTGAGCACCTGGTGCTATGGCTATAACTGAACTTGCCAGCAAATCTGCCAAGTGAAGCCTACATTCTATTGATGGAGACAAACATTAGGTAAAATAAACCAAGAATGGAGGTCATTGCAGATTGTGACCTTCATTGTTATGAAGGGAATAAACTTAGCATGAGAAAGAGAAAGAGGAAAGGGAGGCACTGCTTTAGATAGAGTGGTCAGGACAAGTCTTACTGAGGGACACATTTGAGCTGGTACGTGAAGGATGAGAAGGAGTCGGTCACAGCACAAAGAGGGGAGCAAGAATGAGAGTCTTGTGGCCAGAAAGAACTCAGGGGGTCCAAAGAACTAAAATGAGACGAGCATGACTAGAAGCTGGGGGAGGATCATGTAGGATCCCAAAGAGAGTGGGTCTCGTTCTAACAGCAGTGGGGAAACTTTGAAGGACTTAAGCAAAGGAGCAGCACAATCTGATGAACACTCGAAAGTTTATTCTGGCCCAAGAAGTAATGGGAGGAGCCCAGTCAGGGGTTGTTGAGTAGTGCAGGCAAGTGGCTTGAATGTGGCCAGTAGTTGGAGATGGAGAGAGTTGGACTTAAGGTCCACTTTGGAATTAGACACGCCAGGCTTTAAAGTTAAGTAAAGGTGAATTCATTATACAAACATTTAAGATTAAGAAATGGGAGATTCCCAACCACAGGAAGAATTGCTGGAGCAGAGACATGGCTTCAGAAGCCTTAAGTTCACCATGGATTACACACACACACACACACACAAACACACACACACACACACACAAACACACTGATCCACCGTCCAGGGGAAAGATATCACGTCATTCAACAAACAAAAATAAAGGGACCACTAAATACCATGTAAATTTCAACATGTAGGTTTCAACTTTCTCCCATTTCAATTTCGTCACAACAAAGAGAATAACCAAACAAAATCTCCTGTTTCTTTTCTTGTAATTCTACTTGGTGTCTTTTCTCTTGGTGCTTTCTACCTGCATAATACATCTTATTATCATATTTCATATTATCATATTACAGTCACTGCATAACAAACAGCTAATAATTATCATATTTCTAGAGCCTGTTAACATCCACTTTCCACAGTGATATCCTTCTAAATCTCCATGTGAGTCATTCGTCTCATTTTTTATGAAGATCACAGGTAGGTGCTCAGTGGAAAAATAATCACTAACCTCATTAGAACAGCAGGATAAGAACCCGAGAACACTACTCCTGACATCCTACGAGTTACAGTTACAGCTCCCGAGACCCCAACTTGAACTTTGTTCCTTTCAGTCATAACAATGTTAAAGTCCAAAAATATACTTTAAAACAAAGTCTTTGAATCTTGGCCAGAAGCTGCTGGGTCCTGTCGTTTCTGCTGAGCATGGCACTTACCCAGCACTGCCAGTCAGCCCCAAGAGGAGCCGTGCAGACAGCTGTACCCGCCCCACTTCTGCTAATCATATTTTTCAGAAGATGCCCAGCTTTGGGCAGAGTAACATTAGAAAACTGGAAATGTGCTGGTCTGAATGTCCCATCCCCAACAGCCCTTCTACAGGAAGCCACAGGTGAAACACGTCCCCGTGGGCCTTCTGCATCATCACAGATAGGGTCCCCCTTTATCTGGCACATGGGCAACTGACATCATAGAATTCCAAGCCATGCAGACCCTGAGTCCACTGTCTACACAAGAGGAAACAGCAGGCGCCGTACCCAGGAACAGAGTGGGAAGCCATGGTGTTCACGACCCATCTCCCTCTCTAAGCTCAACACTTTCCTTCCTGTACAGAAAGATGGTTCATACAATAGAAACACGGACATGGAGAACCTCTCTGTTTGACCTTCCCTTCTTATCCCCCGGAAGCTATGATCTCCCATCATACTAGTTCAACAATCAAAGTTTCCCTTTATGTCTTCCAGCCAGGTCCATGGAAATCACAAACCATAAGTCAGTCCTCCCCCAACCCAGCTGATAACTAGCTCATTGCCGAGGTTCTCAGGAGTAGCGGTGGAATTGGGGGTCATCTTAACATCAACAACAGCATGAAGAGGTAGCCCCTCAGAGTCATGTCCCTGGAATATATATATTTCTGGTCTCCTTCTGTGTTTTCCCCTATGGTTATTCAGAAATACTCAGAGCATGGAATATGATTCCTCTTGGGTAAACAGAGCTAATTGGACACATTCAGAAGGGAGGAATTTCTCCCATAGCCTATAAAATTAAAGGCAGTAAATAAGCAAACAGAACGTGTCTCCTTGGACTCTGGAGGTGCTGTGGCACCCTCCTTTATTGGCTCATAAAGCACCGCCTGGCACTCGTGCTCCGCTATCGACAGCTCCGGTGACAAGGCTGAGCTATCGGCTCACTAATTGGAATGTCCTTTTACAGGAAACTCTCTTTCTGAAGGAATCAAATTTGCAGCCCCCCTCCCCAGCTTTTCAGGGGCCATTGCTCGAAGGCAATTAGCTATCTGAGGTGGCTATTTCACAGCAACCTTGGCGCGGTGTGACAGGGTGTAACGGTGGAGCCATAGCCCGGGCTGCAGTGGAAGGGTCAGCAAGGAAACCCAATGAATAAATGGATTATATGAAATATTCAAACATTTGAAAAGTAATATCAAATGTGTAGAACAGATTTGATAGAGGCACATAGAGAAAAATCAATGCTAAATGTTTATGTAATTATTTTTAGTAAAAAGGGCAAATGTTCATATCAGTGTGCCTGGTATGTCCCCTCACATCCATTTCTTGCTCTTCTCCAACTGTTCTGTATTGTGGGAGTTAACTAGCGGGGAGGGGTGTGGACTCCTGCAGACTGCATTTCTCTACCGTGTTCCATCTGTATTTGGCCAACGGGAAGCACTGAACGGAGATGCAGGGCAGGAGGAAGACACAAGCCAGGGTGTTTCTACCCCTTGCTCTCCGCTTCCCGTGGCATCTCCCACAGAGGTGGCACCTCTTCACCAGCTTTGATGCCTCTCCTGCAGGCCCACTTGGTACCGCCTTCTGCCAGGTGACCCTGTATCCTGGGCTCCAGGAAGGAAAGGCTGACCACGCTCTTGGCTCTCCAGCCTTAGACCTGGTAGCAGCTTCTTGCTGGTGCTAATTTCTGGTGGCCTGAAAGTTCTCCTGTTTGCCTTTCCAGCTCTTCCATTACCTGGGCGACCAATTCCTTACATTATTCCCTTCCCATTAAAATGCTTAGTGATTTCTGTTTTCCTTGATTCAACCAGGAAAACAAACGTTTACATCATGGAAATCTACTTAACAGTGAGTGATGCTTTCATGATATGTAATATAAACACTGTCTACTGTTTTAACTCAGAGTGTGAGGACTGGGGGAGAGGAGGTGTGTGTTTGGGAGTAGTGGAGAGTGTAAGAAAATCTAACCCTCATCGACCATAACAGAAAATCACCATGTACAGTGCCTGATACTGCGGACCAGGAAATAGTGGCAAGTTACCTAGAAATGTGGTGGCAAGTATGAGAAGAAACAGCTAAAACAGTTAAACAGAACTACTTTGGGGGTCAGGACTGGGAAGATGAGTCTGGTGAAGCATAGGACTATTTCATTTTATTACGGGTACTACTTGAAGTTTTCTACTATGTAAAGAATTATTTCGATAAAATTCAAAAATAATTTTAAAAATAATGAGACATTCTTGGAGTTTCTTGAGGGATGACATTAAACTCATTAACCATCGTTTGCAAAGCTGACCTTCCGCCCCCGTGAAAAATCAACACCTTTATTTATCCATGGTCTTCGGCCCCAGTCTGACACCCCGCCACACCCTCAAGTCCTTGGCTGGTGTACCAATGTTTTCTTCATTCAGCAAAGTCACCTTCTGCAAAGCCTCCTTTGGTGGGGCCCAGGACAGAAACATAAATTCCTGTCTCTCTCTCTCTCTCTCAGTTATATGCCATCACTCACCCTTAGTCACTGTTACTTGGGGTTTTTTGCTCTGCTCATCCCGGGTTTTAGTTTATCCCTCTAATAATGGTCTGGACATGCTCCGTCCATTCTTAGTTGTCTCTCCATTTTTCATTGGCCTAATGGTCTGATTTAGTTCCAGGTAGTGGTTTCTTTCACTCTCAGGCTGCCTTCTGAGCTGCAACTGTCTCTGGTGCACATTATGAATTTGTTAGAAACTTTGCTTCTAGTCCCTGGCAGAAAAAGGCTCTGGGTATTTCCGGTCACTGCCTGGTCCCAGTGCCGGTTTGTCATCTGACTGTGGAACGTACTGGCTGCCATTCCTGCTGGAAGTTTCTGACAGCAGAAGAGTGAGATTGGCAGGCCAGCTTCAGCCCTCCTGAGTCTTCTCTGACTGCCCGGGTGAGCTCTCCCATCCTACGTCAGCACGCCCTGCAGTGTGCTCTGCAGAACCTTCCTTCTGTGCAGAGTTATTAGGTGCTGTGAAATAGGAGGTTTCATGGTCAAATGACTATGGACATATTGGTTAATCTTGGTCAAGTGAAAGAGAAGTGTGACTCAGGATTTCTCGGGCCTTTGATGTACACTGGGAACCTCCAAGAGCAAAGTGTAATGGCAGCACTCGGCAAGTTCATGTGACTGGGGAGCCATCCTTTAAGGGGCAGAACTCAGGCCTGATGCTCTATGGACCTTGCTTTGGGAAATGCTTGCATCGATAATCTTCCCCAAGTTATTGAACACTGATTCTCCAATCAAATGGAATTTGTTTAAATTGCTTCCAGAGGGATACTCCAATGGGATGGCAGCGACAGGCTTTGCATGAGTGTAAGAAGCTATGCACAGGAGCTGGGTGAGGGAGCTCATGACCGAGAGGGTGCTGGAGTCACCCAAGGCAAAATAAGTCTTCCCCAAGTTCCCACAAGAGAAAACAGTCTGGGCCAGCCCTCATCCCAGCTACAGCATAGCACCCACGCTTCCCTGCACACCATCTGCTCCCACACCTCTCCGCTCTCACCCTTAGAGCTGCCTCTTCTAAAACACGGATCCCCCCTTCTTTACTGTCTCAGTGTAGGTTTGTCCAAAAGCCAACTCGGAGACAAGCATTAGGGTTTGCGTAGGAGGCAAAGGAAAGCCTGGTAAGAGAGAACAGTGAGGCAAGGAAGGGAAGGCAGCCAGTAAAGGTGCTTTATCCTGCCAGCACTGTGGGTGACTGGGGCTGAATCCTGTTGGGGAAACCCAGTGTAGACCCCACACCTCAGAGTTGTCTTCCCTAGGGCGAGTGACCTGGGGTATCTCTACACCACGTCCTGCCAGTCTTTGGCTGACAACTGCTGTGGGGGCAGGGACGTTAATTTCCCAGCACTCAGGCCTGTCTCGGCACAGTGGACATCAGTGGAAAGAGAAAACACCTGAGCAAAGAGATACACGTGCTGGTGGTTGGAAGCTGGGCCACTGAAGCTGCACTGAGGGAGCAAGGTGAGAAGATTCGGGCACACACAGCACCTGTTACACCTGCCTGGGACATGTTTACTCCCTCCCCCAACCCCACCCCACTGCCACCCTAGCAGGCTCTCCAGGCTCAGGCCTTGTCTCTTCATAGCTGTATCCCACTGCCTAGCTCAGTGTCAGCCTGCATAAGTGTCTGCTGGATGAAGGGATCCCACTAAGCACAGCTTACACACATTTTGAATTTATCCATCCCAGTCTATGGCCACACCACCCTGAATGCACCCAGTCTCATCTGAATGTATCCATCCCCTTCCACAGAATCGTTCACCCCCTATCTAGTTCCCCATAGTCCCCATGCTCCCCTCTAACCACAGTGAATGATAATTGTAAATGTCCTTATCTGTTTTCTCTATTGAGCTGTGACTTCGTGAGAAGGACCCTTGTTTTCTCACAGACCAGGCCCATGACAGGTACTTGACACGCAGTTTCTAAACTGAACTGAATGGAACCAACTTCCCGCTAGGACCTTGGGGATGGAGACCCTTGGGGAAGAAAAAACAGCAAGTCATAAAAAGTGAGGGGGTGGGCATTATGCTCCTTGCTGGCTGCTGAGAAGCCTAGATACAGCCAGACTGCACCTGAGGGTGAGGCAAGGCTGCTGCCACGCGCCCTCCAAAAGCTACACTGGCCTCCATGAGACCAGCACACCTGTCTGGGTACATGGATCCACCCTGGAGCTCTGCCTCCACACTGCTTGCAGGGCCTTAATTATTAAAGCTCCCTATCAACCCGTAGCTCCACAGAGCCAGGGTGCAAGGGAACCAGAGGACTCTGGGCAGGAGGCCTGGCTTACACCACTGTGCAATGCGGGAAAATGCACAGAAGCAGAGAGAAGAAGAGACAGCATCTCTGGAGTCACTGAAAGGGGAGCCATCCCCCCCACCAAGGGTGAGCCCCCAGCCCTTTATGTTCACATAGAAGCCATGAGGACCATCACACAGCCTGGTTTCCCACTGACAAGACAGTCTGTCTTCCTCATGGAGGGTCTTGCCCTGTCCCGGTGGGAATTCAGAAACATGGCTGCAGAAGGCAAACGTCATTAAGAAGAGGATAGGAACAAACTACTATCCCAACATACTCAGGCGATAAACTTGTGTACTGGTTAAAACACCAGTCCCTCAGCTGCTTCAGGGAATTAGCTAAAGCCAGGCCTACTCACCATTTGTGCACAGTTGTAGGAGACAAGGAATTAAACCCTCCGTGGTCAGATGCACAGGGCTTGTCCTGCCTGCTGCAGCTCTATTTCTTGCTACTCGAGTGTGGTCTGCAGACCAACAGCGTGAGCTTCAGCTAGGAGCTTGTTAGAAATTCAGACTCCTGGATCCCAGCCCAGACCTACCTAAGCATAATGTGCCTTTACTAGCTCCCCAGGTGATTCATATGTACATTAAAATCTGAGGCACTTTGCTCAGATTCATTCCATTGGCTCAGAGTCGTCTTCTTTAAACCACAAAAAGCTTATAGGTTTGCCAGTCTGAAATCTTGACTGCTTCTCCAACAGTCCAATCTGATGTCCACCATTGTGCCTAAGAGAGACAGAGTCATGCCCCTGCTCCGTACTCTTGCCATTCCCTTTGCCCAAAGTGCCCTCCTCTTCCCAGCTCCATTCTTAGCCTGGTCAGATTTTCCTCCAAAATTCAGCTTCTGGGAAGCTGCTCCTGACCCTCAGGGCTGGGAGAGGTCCTCCTCTGTCTCCTCCGGCATTCGGCACCCAGCCCCAGCAGAACCTCTGTCAGACTGTGCAGGTGCTGACTTTTCTGTCTCGCTCATCACTAGGAGCTGTGTGGTCACCTTTATATAACCAACTGCTAGCAAAGACTCTTAAAAGTTCTTGGCTGAAGGTAAAGGAATGCCCACTGGATGTTTCTCAGAGGGTCAAATTGTCCATTCATTCTGGAGAAGCCCATGGCAGAGGGGATCTGAAAATGAGCCCCTGGCCTGCTCTTGGACTGTTACACAGAGGTCCTGGGAACCAAGGCAGCAGAAGAGTTGGGAAAGGCCAGGATGTCCCCCACCAGAACATTCTCAAACACACGTTTCCTCTCGATTGAGGCAAGACTCCAAATGGCAGAAGGCACCATGGCCAGCTCGATGATGCAAATGAGTTGCAGACGGGCAAGTAGATGGGCACCCAGGATGCACCAAAGGTTCTTCAATAAATAATGAGCTCAATATCTGTGGGTGAGTTGGTATTTTGGCTCCTTCCTTTGTGTTTTTGGAAGGATGATTAATGTGGCTCTAAAAGAGAAGCTGTGCAGGCTTAAATGAAGGCCCAGAGCAAGGAAGCCATCGCTGGACAGACTGGGTGCAATGCATAAACCTCCCTCACCCCAAGAAACAGCATCTACTGTGTGCCAAAGCCTCTCCACCCATTTTCTCACTTAATTTTCAGTGAGACTAAATGAGCTCAGTGAGATTAACCATTATTTGCTGCATGTTACACATGAGGAACCAGAAGCTTGGAGTGGTTAAGAAAAGACCATCTGAAGCCACAGAGCAGGTGAGTGTCAGAGTCAGGATGGCTATGTGAGGCAGGCCCCCTCTAAGGACAGAGCTTCGGCAAAATGTGACAGGCCTCCTGCTGACCACTGGAAACCCAGGCCGATTCTGAGCAATGTGCCCTCTGAGATGATCATGAAGCACCGCAAGGTATCTGCTGCCCTCAGTGATGGAATGGGCACAGGGTGGAGTGTGCAGAGTCCTGTGGCTCACAAGAATGAGAGTCCCAGGGATTGGAAGGACAGGCCCTCAGCAGCCCTGGCAAAGGGAAGAGGGGAGCTAGCACCAGGTCCCGGAGGCATGAGGAAAAACTGAGCAGCTGAGCATGGCCCTTGGAAATGCCACTCAACATGTGACCTTGAACAACTCATTCAACATCTTCAAGCCTCAGTTTTCTCATCAGTAACATGTTATCATTACGCCAATCTTCAGGTGAGACTGTCATGAGATAAGATAAGGATAACCATTGTTTGTTATGTTAAGGCCACAGCAGAATTCCTCCTAGGAAGAGCAGTCTTTGGAAGCCAATTTGATGAGTGCTGGGTGAAGGGTGAAGCACACCGCCTCCCTCTCAGACCAGGGCACCATCTGAGGCTAAGGAGTCGTGGGAGGGGAGGAGGCCCTCCTAGGCCAGGGTGAAGGGCTGGGAGTGTGCTCCTGAAAAAGAGAATGCAGGACAGTGAGTGCCAGGCCTGAGAGATGATGTGAAACTGAGATGAAGTTTGGGTAGTAAAACGTCTTCAGGTAAAGTGGTCGGCAGGCGTTTTGAGAACATCTAGGTTTCTGGAGACATAGCTGCTGCCCTACAAAATCTTCCCTGGGAAGGCCTACCATGTCCCTGAACCTGGGTGAATTCTCTTGTGGAACTCCCCAACTATGAGCACAGTGAGCACATCTCAGAGGCAGTCCAAGGGAAGACAGGAGCCCAGGCGTCGGGGCAGCCTGGAGTCCCTGGCAGTGTGCAGAAATCCTTGAGGAGGAACTGTACTCCCAGGGGCTATGGAATCAGCCAGAATGATGCGTAGATCTTGAGCAGTGAATGAGCTCCAGCTGATACCTGGCCACGTGTGTCGGATGCCTCGACCATCCCAGGTGCCTTGCACCTCTGG
This sequence comes from Tonatia bakeri, assembly GCA_004024845.1. Taxonomy (NCBI): domain Eukaryota; kingdom Metazoa; phylum Chordata; class Mammalia; order Chiroptera; family Phyllostomidae; genus Tonatia; species Tonatia bakeri. The sequence goes on along the minus strand of PVIA01003429.1, from coordinate 11,241 downwards.
CCCTTCTGGCCTTTTTGTCCTGCATTCACTTCCTCCCAAATTTTCTGCTTGTCACTGGGCTCTCTGAAGGCCAGAAACCCATTCTCCACCAAGCCTACTTCCATCACTGGAAAGAAAACAAAAGAAACATGCAGATTTTTAAAATAAAACTCCAAGGTTGTTGTGTACCACTGGGCACTAGTGCTCCTGTCAAGAAGGAATAGAGCTGAGGAATAGATCTGAAAGTTAACTCCGAGTAGGATTTCTTCTTCATCCTATTTTTAATAATTCATGTGCCAGACAGGTTGACAACTTATTGAAAAAGGTTCCTCACCTGGAAAGTGCTTATTACCTCCAGTGTACCATCTTTATTACATAGATACTGACATTTAACACTCAATAAATCTCCGCCCCTCCACGGAGATGTGCCTGACAGCCAACAGGAGTTCCTTCCTATTCTTTGCACTCTGGCATGGTTTTGGTATCAGCAACTATGTTTTGTTACCAGATCCCTCAACTCCAAGGCAAAAAGCAGTCCTGGAGTGCCTTTGTCCAAGCTGATGGACAACCCAACCCAGCCAAGACTCCTAACCTGCTAACAGTGGCTGATACATGTTTGTTAAGGGAGTTAATAAGAGTTGAGTGAATGAATGAGGCAAGGAATGTTCCTGGTATGCCTCACCACAGGGTCTGCTTGGACAGCCAAGGCTCCTCCCAATCCAGCCCCCTCCACCAGCACTGTCCTCCCCGGGAATAACCAGTCATCATCCCCTGATTAACCAGTGTGACACTCAACCTTTTGGCTTCAGCTTACATGGTTCTCTCTGCCCAGAATGTCTGATCTTCCCTCAAGTCTAAGTTCAATACCTCTTCCTCTGTGCATACCCCACCCAGGACTCAGTGTTGTCTAGCCTGTGCCCTGCAGAACTGTGTGCTGACTGCACACAGTTCCACTCAGCACAGCTCTCAGTTACTCTGCAAGATTCTTCAGGGCAGGGGCTGGTCTTAACTCATTTCAGTAGCTGACCTACCAAAGGCCCAGAATCAAACCACATATAATGAACAAATCAGTGAGCGAATGAATGAGTGAGCATGCAACTTTCCTACCCTCTCCCCCTTCTTCCCACTCTGTCCTTACTACCTCTACCTCCAACTGGTGATTCCACAGGCTCTGCCTTCTTTGGTGTTGTTAAATCCTTGAAATAGTTGATAAAGGTAGGTAATGTATGGGTCTCTGAAGTCAGACAAATCTGTCTTTTTGGTCCTGCCCTGAAGCTTGCCAATTATATGGTCTCCTAACTCCTTTGAGCCTTAACTACCTTCTTCAACAAAAGGGAAAAATAACACATACGCCCATTAGGTGGCGGGAAGGACCAAATAAGGTACATGCAAAGTGCTTGCAAAGGCACACGGAAGCCATTCTTATTCGTGATTCTCTGTTCTGGGAAGACAGCAGTGTCCCCTGTCTTGCTTGGCTCAGGTGACAAGTCAAGGCAGGCTGGGTGTCCCAATGGCCTAGAGTATAGGAACACCCAGTGCAAAGCCAGTCTGAACTGGCAGAAAGCCAGCACAGTTGCCTGTTTATAGAGAAATGCAAAAGTGTCCCTTCCAAAGGCATGTAGCCAGATGAATGTTGTTGGTCTACAGTTTGAAATGAGAGCATCATGCAGATGAGTTCTGCTCCAAAGACTACAAACATTTCTGCCCTACAGGGTTTAACTTTCTTCTTGCTGCTACAAGTAGCTTATGCTGATCACTGGCTCGGCAAATCTCATAGGCCTCTTGGGCTGTGTCAGGGCAAGATAGAGCCCACCCAGCCCCTGGGATTCTCACTCCAGTCCTTTTGCTGTATGTGGGGGGAGGGGTGCCAGAAACCTGCAGGTCCCCTGGGCTATAAAAGGATGGGCAGGGCAGATTTCTAGGGGAGAGGGGAGGAAAGGCAAACTCTGCTGCAGGAGCTGATCAGTGACTGGGCAGCTGTTCTGGGGCAAGATACCCTTCTGGGAAACACGGTTTCTGCCCTGCAGTGAATCACTCAGTATGTGAGACCTCAGTACAGTCTTCGGGGACCCACGGAGATTGGTACTATTGTTTCCAAGATGGCAGGTGGTGTGACAGAGGTGCAAATGAATGCAAGCCCTCTGTGGGACCATCTCTGACTTGTGTGTCAGGAACAGCCCTGCCCAGAAGGTCCTTCCTAGCTGATGCAGCCAAGAAGCTTTGTGATGCCTTTGACTGTGGTCCTTCCAAATCATGCTGTGCTGGGGCTGGTTCTCTCCAAAGAAATGGAGACAACTCAGTATAGACTGTTGGAGGGTCTGTCTAGTATACCCAAAATTGGATAAGGCAACCTAGGAGCATTATCACTCTGGTACACCACACACACCAGACCTGAGAGCCCAGTCTCTAAAGGAAGGCTCTGGAAAATACTGCGTCATGGATCTCATTACAGTGCAGAAACGTGTTCACTGAGGCAGGGAGGAGCACCCACAGAGCCAAATCTGGGAGCCCAGCAAGTGTCCAGGGAGAGGTGGTCATCTCTGGTCCCTCTCACTTGTCTCCTTGACCCACATGGGGCCATTATCATTAGGGAGGTCAGAAGCCAGGCTCATGATGCCAGTGCTACAGAACATCAGGTGTCATGTTCATACAAGGACACCGTGCCTCTCTGTCATCCCAGGAGTCCTGTGGCTACTCAGATACAAAACTTATCTTAGGAATCATTTGCAAGAGTCAGATGGCAGAAAAGACTCACTGTCATCAGAGAGCCACAAGCAGTGATATGCAGAGGCATGAACATCTTTCAGGCCTCCTTCCCAGGCTCAGAGCACCAATCTATTCACTGAATGCAAAGAACAATTAGTCTTGCCAGATGGGGTATGTATCAAAAAACCCTCTCCCAGGGCATAACCAATTAAATCCTGAGTTATAAAAAGCCGATTGATTCACTCAAAGGAGCAAACTGTGGGTTGTGGCTTCTCTTCCTGCTGAGCCATTTCTCTGCATCTCCCAAAGCAGATCTAACACCTCCCGATGGACTTGGTTTTCGTATGGCTCTGTATGCTGATGATCTCTATGCTTCAAAGCACTCGCTGGGCATTTTCTGATGCATACTTGTTTAATCATTCAACACAATTTCACTTTGCTCTTTCGCTCCAGAATCTGAGCCCTGGGAAGGCTGATGGCAGAGTGCTGGGGCAGCAGATTGTGTGGACCAAGCCATTTCTGCTGGCGCAGTCTACAACCACAGCCACAGAAGCAAGCTCAGAAGGGGAGCTCTGGAACATTACTTCCCTCCACAAGCAAGAACATCTCACTTGGTATCCTCAGCTCTGCTAGCCAGAGGAACAAAGCCTGCCCATTACAAGTGATTCAAATTGATGGAATGGGTAATGAAAAGCTCGTCTCTCACAGAAGAAAAGATTATCTGTGATCCATTTAGCATTGACTCAAAATTTGATTTTTAAATTCTAAAATGAATAATGTGTGATGAGTTGTATTGGCTGAACCAGAATTAATAAGTTAATGGGGAAAAAAAGAAAGAAAAATGTCTTTCAGGGCAGAAGAAAATCACTCTGAATTGCATCCTGGTGTTTAAGTAACTACCAGGCATCCTGCTATCAGGACCAAGCATTTTAGCCAAGGTTTTTGCACCAATGTCCTGCCAGCTCAGTGTCGGGCAGTAGGCATACAAAAATGAGAGGGAACCAGGTGCTGCCTTCCAGATCACTTTCCTACTCATCTCACAGTCCCACAAGGGGCATCTCTGGTTCCTGGCAGCTGCCAGTTTAGAGCCAACAATAGCCGCACCACAGAAGCCAAGAATGTTGTGAACAGAGGGAAGAAGTAGCCCAAGCCAGCAACACACAAAAGCACATGGCTAGTGATGAACCTGTGTCTAAAGCTTCCAAGGCCAAGTCCATGCCCAGAACTCTCCAATCTGTGGGCTTCAACAGGCCGCTTTCCCTTAGCTGGATGAGTCTTTTTATTTGGCTTCTCTTCACAATCCAACGCCAGAGACAACTCAAGAAAACAGAATTTCTCATTCATTAAAACCTCCTAGTTTTGCACACACGTTTTTGTACACAAGCTCGACTTTGTTGCATAAGCTTGGGAAGTTGCATAACTCCTGGAAGCCTCAGCTTTTTCATCTGTACAAAGGGATAATATTGGCAGATTGAAGAATTGCGAGGAGAATTAGGGATAAGGTTGGAAGTTTCTAGGACAGTCTCCAGGACACAGTGGTGCTTAGTGAATGGTTGTCGGTGACAAAATGGAAGTGATAATGTCTATATCTCAAGGGTTTGTTGAAAGTAAGCACATGAGGAACAGGCACCACAGGGCCTACGAGTTGGTTACCACAAGGGTATGAGCAGGAATCTCCAGCCTGCTCACATCCCAGAGGCCGTGTCAATGGTTCAGAGCCTGGCTCCAGTATCAGCCTGCCCACGTTCAGATCCCAGGGGGCAGGTTACTTACCTTCCCCGTGACTCTGTTTTCTTATCTATACAATGAGTTTGAGTTTAATTAAAAAAAAAAAAAAAAAAAGCTCAGAGGGCTGCTGCAGGGATTTAATGAGGCCATGATATAACAACTTAACTTGGGACCTGGCACATATTAAGTGTTCAGTAAATGTCTGTGATGCATGGAAGTGTGTATATTTTCTCCATACCTAGCAGTTCTCCAACACTGGCTGGGTGACATACAACTCAACTCATTTCTGACAGATCTCACAGGTTCAGGGCTCAGTCCTACCAGACTGTCCCTCACCTCATCCCATTTCAGATGCCAACTGAAAGTCCAGGTTGTCACCTGTACTTCTGGTTATAGATTGGAGGTTCCAACAGCCCCCTCCTCAGGTGTAATTAATTTGCTGGAATGGTTCACAGAACTCAGAAACGTTTTACTTACTAGACCACTGGTTTACTATAAAAGAATAAAACTCAGAAACAGCCAGTGGAGGAGATGCACAGGGCGAGGTGTGTGGGAAGAGGTGTAATGTTTCCTTGCTGTCTGAGTTCACCCTCTCTCTAAACCTTCACGTGTTCACCAACCTGGAACTCTCTGAGCCCAGTCTTTTTGGTTTTTTGCGGCGGCTTCATTACTCAGGCGTGACTGATCAAATCACTGGTGACTGAACTCAATCTCTAGTCCCTCTCCCCTCCCAAGAGGTCATGGGGTGGAATTGAAAGTTCTAACCCTCTAATCACAGGTTTGGTTCCTCTGTTGACCCGCCCCCATATTTAGGTGACTTAGGAACTTTCCAAAGATACCATATTAACATAACAAAAGACATATTTATGGTTCTCCACACCTGGGAAATTCCAAGGGTTTAGGAGCTCTGTGCCAGGAACTTAGCCGAAGACCAAATATATTTTTCTTATTATAAATCACAGTATCACAATGTTAACTAACATCATCATCATCACCATCATCACCATCACCAGCAACACAAATAAGAGAAGGAGAAAAAGAACAAAGTCCTGGGAGTAGGATCCGAACAGAGGAAGATGGTATTCAAGTTCCCAACGGAAAATTAGTGGTATTAAGGGACAGCGCACATCCCCTCCCCAGACCTCCAGTCTAGGAGCCCATGTGTCCCAGAGAGTGCTTCCCCCACTCTGAATCTGCCCCGGGCTGCCTGGTCTGAGAATGACTGACTCCAGGCCATGCTCAGAGCAGCCATATCCAGTATTATTGGAACCATCTTTGTGCCGTACAAGGCTCAGTTGAAACCCGCCATCTTCCCCACAGCACTAACCACCACCGAGACTCACCCAACTCGGCCACCTTGAAGGCACTTTGCAGGATGACCTGGATGCAGAGTCGTGTCTCATAATTTGTCAATTTCCCTTTTTCCTTCTGTAATGTGCCACACACACATTTCTACACAGCCACGGCCTTTTTTTGTTTTCAAGTCTGCAGAGATGAGGGTAAATTTGACAGCATTCCCTCTTCCATTCTCTCAGTACGCACACTCATCTTAGGGCATTCCCACTGTAGCAAATCAGAGAGAGGAATTGAGCCCATGGTGCCACTATTCAAAGCTGGTCTAAGACTAATGTTCTCTTTGGAGGGAAAGTATTTTAATCTCACCCCCAACCGTGATCATCTGGGAGTGTCACAAATCAGATGCCTGCTTCCACCAAAGGAAAATGCAATACCATGGAGTTACAAGCCAATCATGCTCCCTGAGGTTTGAGCATATGAATGTAGACACTTCAACATGAATCTTCAAGATCACCTTGGTTTTTCCAAGGGAAGGGGGAGAGTGAGGAGTGCCTAAATAAACTTTGAAATTACATCTTAAATAAAAAATCTGATCAAGCCCATGATACGTGACTAGAAAGGTATTAGAAATTGGGTCAGCAATTTTGTAAGCCATTTGAACTTCTGAGCTGAGGATTTGGAGCCTCAAACTTCCAACTTTCATTCCTAAAGTCCGCCCTACAAAATAAGATGGAAAGAAATGTTTTCCAAAGTGGGGACAGGAATGGAGGGTTAAGCAAAATTAAACATGCTTCTTTATGAAAGTGAAATACTTCTCATAGCCTTGACTATGCTAATGATGACTATGCATCTCCAATGGAGGATTCAGTATGCAAATATTCCCCAAATGAATTTAACATTTGGAGAAGGGTGACTTGTGGGACTAGGGTCCCCCAGGCCACACACCAAGAATCACCAAGTCAAGGAATCAACGACCTTGCACAAGCAGGGTTGCAGGCCCTCCAGAGGAAACCAGATGAGCTCCTCCCTTACCTTCTGTAAGACCCCCAACTTGAACATGTGCCAGGCACTTTGCAAAGTGTATCACATCCATTCTTTCCTTTCATCTTCATAATCCTAAGAGGTATGTGCTATTGGTATCCTTATGGGGGTCCCCCCCAAAAACTAGAATTATCTTCTGGAGGGCGGGCCCCTTGTAGTACTGACTTCTCCAGCTAGCTGAGTGTTCTAGGAACCTACCTGTATTAGTGTACCAGCTGGCATTGTTGTGAGAGCCTGCATTTGGCTTCAGTGAATTTTTTAAAGACTCTTTCAATGCGTTTGCCCATTTCATGATGGGTGATTTATGAGTGCACCTGCCCACAGTTTTGACCAAAAACAGCATAACCCCCATGCCCTACCCTCCCTATTCACCCAATCTGGTCCCAGCAACTTTTTTTTTGTTTCCTTGGATAAAAAAAGTCCTCAAAGGGAAACATTTTGCTGATGTGGCACATGTGAAGCAAAAAACAGCAGAAGCACTAAAAGGCATAAAAATCAACAAGTTCAAAAACTGTTCTCAGTAGTGGAAAAAATGTCTTAATAGGTGTATTGCATCAAATGGCACGGACTCTGAAGGTGACTGAAGTTTAAATATGTAAGAATAAATACACACATTTTTATAAATAAATTCCAGAGTTATTTTGGTACCCCCTCATACTTCATAGCTGAAGCTTAGGAAGGTCAGTTACTTGTTTAAGGACACAAGCAAAGAATACGCTGGGAGCTTGTTATAAGTCTGTTGGAAAAGTGAATGAATGAATGAATGAATGAATGAATATGCAGAAACAGTCTTTGCAAACACTTTTCCACATACTTTAAAAGACTTATATAAAATACAGCAGTAAACTTACAGTCAAGATGGCGGCACATATAAATACAGCTCAACTCCTCACACAACCACATCAAAATTACACCTAAATTATAGAACAACCATCACCCAGAACCATCAGAAGTCAAGTTGAATGAAAGTCTGACAACTACAGAATTAAAGTAACCACATCTATTGAGACTGGTAGGAGGGGCAGAGATGCAGAATGGGCTGATAAGTGGATAAATTCAGAAGGGATATCTCAGGAGCAAGGAGTCCTAGACCCTCACCAGGATCCCCAGCCCAGGGTTCCAGTGCCAGGAAGATAAGTCCCCATAACTTCTGGCTGGAAAAAACAGTGAGGACTCAGTCAATGGAAGAAACTTCTGGAGTCTCAAGTGTTCCTCTTAAAGAATCCACACATGGACTCACCTACTCAGACTCACTGCCTCTGAGCTCTGGCACTGGAATAGCAGCTTGAAAGATGCCGTAGGCATAAAGGGAGGAAGTGAAAGGTCTGGCAACAAGGCGAGAGCTGGGGGAAATCTTTCTCCCAGACTGAAAGGCCATTGTCCCTTTTCTGAACCCTACCCCCACAAAACCACAGAGACAGTAGGCAGTTGCGTATCTGAGACTCCATCAACCTGGCTAACACTGTGTGCCCCATCCTGGAGGTCCCCTGAGACTCCACCCCGCCAAACTTATGGGCCCACCCAAGCTGTTAACAGAGACTTTTCCATGTGAATGCTTGATCTTGGCTCATGGTTCACAACTTCCTAACTCCTCTTAAATAAGGAACAGCCAAACTCAGTGAGCCCCCCAGCCTCTGCACCTCTTGCTAAGTGGCCCTAGGAACTAGCAGCAGCCAGCCTAGATTCACAGTTTGGCTTCACCTGGGAACCTCCAAGCCCAACAAAAGTAGCAACCACCTCAGATTGCTTTATAGCCCAGGTGAAGCCAAGGGCCACCACCCCAGGAAGGGGTGGGCCTGGGTGAGACAGGTGAGAGCCGACCTTGACCTGTACCACGTAGGAAACCCCAGGGCCTGCACACCTAGTGGACAGCTACCAAACACACTAGAGTACCACCAGCCTGCCCCTGCACAGTTAATCCTCCACAGAGGTCAGAGGTTGGTTGGTGGACAGTGGTCACAGCCAGTCCTTGCAGCTGATTGGCCTGGGTAAATCTCTCCCACAGACTTGCCAACAGGAATCAAGGCTCAACTACAAGAGAAGGGTGTACCTCAAGTACCCAGCCTGGGTGATAGGGGAGGCTGTTTCACTGGACCCTATAGGACACCTACTATATTAGGCCACACTAACGAGACAGTCATAGCAGCTGTACCTAATACATAGAAACAAACACAGGGAGGCTGCCAAAATGAGGAGACAGAGAAACATGTCCCAAATGAAAGAACAGATCAAAACTCCAGAAAAAGAGCTAAACAAAATGGAGATAAGCAATCTGTCAGATGCCAAGTTCAAAACACTGGTTATAAGGATGCTCAGGGAACTTAGTGAGGACCTCAGCAGCATAAAAAAAATGCAGTAGGAAATGAAGGACTCACTAGTTAAAAGAAAGAACAATTTACAGGGAGACAACAGTAGAGTGAATAAAGCTGAGAATCAGATCAAAGATTTGGAACATACAGAAGCAAAAAAAAAAGCAATCAGTACAGGAAAAAAAGAATTAAACAAGGATGGTGTAAGTAGCCAATGGGAGACAACTTCAAGTATTCTAACATACACACCATAAAGGTACCAGAGGAGAAGAGAAACAAGAAATTGAAAATCTATTTGAAAAGATAATGAAAGAAAATGTCCCTAATTTGGTGAAGGAAATAGACATGCAAGTCCAGGAATCACAGAGAGTCCCAAACAAGATAGATGCAAAGAGACCCACTCCAAGACACATAATAATAAATTGCAAAAGGTTAAAGATAAAGAGAGAATTTAAAAACAGTAAGAAAAAAGCAGTTAGGTACTTGCAGAAGAGTCCTTATAAGATTGTCAACTGACTTGTCAAAAGAAATTTTGTAGGCTAGAAGGAATTGGCAAGAAATTTGCGAAGTCATGAAAAGCAGGGACCTACAGTCAAGATTGCTCTGCCCTTGAAACCTATCATTTAGAATCAAAGGGCAGATAAAGAGCTTCCCAAAGAAGAAAAAAACTAAAGGACTTCATCATCACCAAACCATTATTGCATGAAATGTTAATGGGACTTATTTTTTTTTAAAAAGATCAAACCTATGAATAAAATATGGCAATAAACATATATATCAACAATTGAATCTAATAAACAAACTAAGCAAACAAGAAGAACAGAGACAGAATGAGTACGGAATGCATTTTGATGGTTGCCAGATAGGAAAGTGTGTGGAAGAATGGATGAAGAGGACTGAGAAGTACAAATGGGTAGTTACAGAATAGCCATGGGGATGTAAGGTACAGTATGAGAAATGGAGTAGCCAAAGTATTTATATACATGACCCATGGACATAAACAATGGTGCGAGGATTGCCTGAGGGAGTAGGGGCTGTTGGGTGAATAGGGGCAAAGGGGGGAAAATTGGGACTACTATAATAGCATAGTCAATAGAATATAATTTAAAAATATAGCAATAAAATTTTGATGATCTACTGACCTTGTTTTATTACTGGACAGTCATTGTCTGCTTGGAAAATTGGCAGGCCCATCCCCATCACCAAAAAACCTGGGATCTCTCCCACCCATCAGCAATACTCCAGAGAGCACCATACAGCAAACTGGGTCCAATTACAGGGAGGATGAACTATTGCCTGAACCAGCCGTTCCTGGGTTTAGCCATCAGCTCACAGTTACCCAGCAATAGACTGCTATCAACTTCAATATGGAGCATGCCAGGAAAACAAAAGAGGACACTTGTCCTTGTGCAGAAACAGGTACATTCTTCATCAATTACACTTTTCTAAAGAACAGGCAGCTCACTATCTCTTAGTGGGTTCTGATAGACACTGCAGAGGAGGAGATGAAGGGTTATTATAAAGAGGGTGGGAGGAAGGAAAGATTGTACCAAGGGAGGGCAGCCCTACAGAGTGAGCTGGCAGAGACACTGAATTTCCTCATGCAGGTCTCATACTACTCTGATTCCTACCCCTCTGCCTCTGCACTGCAGTCGACATGCTCAGCATTTCTGGTCTGGCCTACAGTGGCCTCCTAGCTAGTCTAACCACTTCTAAGTCTGTCCCCTTGCCCTCTACAGTTCCTCAGCCACAGTAACCAGGGTAAACATGCAAAAACATAAATCAGATCACTTCATTCCCTCAGTTAAAACAACATTAGTCTCCCTTCTCAATTACAGTAACATCCAAATTCTTCACCCTGGTCTCCAGGGGCCTCACTGCTCCTGCTTATCCCACCCTTCCTCTCACTCACCAACTGTGCTCCAGCCTCACTGGCCTTCCTTCTTCCAGCTCATTCCCACCTCAGGACCTTTGCACCTGCTGTGGTCCCAGGACCAGCCCCTGTGTTGCCTTCTGCAGAGAGGCTTTCTCTGATGACAGATATCAGTACCCTGAACTGCTCCATTGCCAGTCACTCTATCATAACTTTGCGTTTTGTTTTCTTTTTTCTTTTTAAAGATTTTATTTATTTATTTTTAGAGAGGGAAGTGAGGGGGGGCGGGGAGAGAGAGAGAGAGAGAGA